>SJYW01018463.1:364257-389205 GCA_006410735.1 Raphicerus campestris | reverse complement strand
CCCATAGATGGCAGCCCACCAGGCTCCCCCATCCCTGGGATTCTTCAGGCAAGAACACTGGAGTGGGTTGCCATTTCCTTCTCCAATGCATGAAAGTGAAAGTGAAGTCGCTCAGTCATGTCCGACTCTTCGAGATCCCATGGACTGAGCCTACCAGGCTCCTCCATCCATGGGATTTTCCAGGCAAGAGTACTGGAGTGGGGTGCCATTGCCTTCTCCGAGTCATGTATGGATGTGAGATTTGGGCCACAAAGAAGGCTGAGCAACAAAGAATTGATGCTTTTGAACTGTGGTGTTGGAAAAGACTCTTAAGAGTCCCTTGGACTGCAAGATCAAACCGGTTGATGATAAAGGAAATCAATCCTGACTATTCATGGGAAGGACTGATGCTGAAGCTGAAGCTCTAATAACTTTAGCCACCTGATGTGAAGAGCTGGCACTAGAAAAGATGCTGCTGATGCTGGGAAAGATTGAAGGCAGGAGAAGGGGACAACAGAGGATGAGACGGTTTGATGGCATCACTGACTCAATGGATATGAGTTTGAGCAAGCTCCAGGAGATGGTGAAGGACCAGGATGCCTGGCATGCTGCAGTCTGTGGGATGGCAAAGAGTCAGACACAGCCGAGTGACTGAACAACAGCAACAAATAGGACTCAAACGCTGGGACTCCTCATCACAGACGGGGTTCTATGCAAGGGACAACCATTCTGTATAAAAATGAAAAGAAAAAATGTAAATATTTTTCTCCCATATTCAATAAGGAAATAATTATGCATTGTAATTTTTCATAAAAACATACAATTGATTCAAATAAGTTTCTATGAACATAATATTTCATTTGAGGTAGAGTCTTAAAGAGGCAATGTTCCCTTTTGTGGCAAGAGATAATTTTGCCTAGCATTTGCTTAAAATAATAAGAAGCAGTAAGAAGTACCATACAATTTACTTAGTGTTTATGAATATACCAGAGAAGATTACTTCTGAATATAGAGTATACTTTCCAAAGTTTTAGCCATTAACTACAGCTGTCACTCTCTGTCTTGCTTCTATTCAGACTATGAAGATCAGTTTTCTATTATAAATATTGATTCAATGAAACTTTATAATTTATGAAACCTAAGTATTTACAATTCTATCAGCAAAACTGTATATCTTCAACCTGGTGCCTATTAGCAAAGAGATGGATGAGCTGGAAACCAAGGGAGGCAAACCTAGATCACCCTATTTTCTTACCAGATAAAGAATGTTGTTCCTAGACTTTTTGAACAGAAAACAATCTTCCAGATTCTTCTCATTGAAATATAACAGCTAGGTATCATTTCATATCTTTATTCCTATGGAAGGGTGATATAGAGGCAAAAACATTTAGGTAAGAAAAGTCATTTACTCACAAAGACAGTTTATAAGCAGGCCAGATTTCAGAAAAACTCGCTCATTAAATTAAAACATGATTTTTTTTAATCTGAAGAATTACCATGTAATTAAATTTCTAGTTAGTCTGCTCATGGCCAAAAAAAGAGCAATGTTCTCACATAATTATCATATCCAAGAAGATCCTAGCCGAGTCTCTGGTATTTGATAGGGCCCACATGGGTTCTCATTGATAAGATGGCTCATTATGTGGCCCTCAAAAACAAAGAATAAAATCACAGTGATCTGTGAGACTGACCAAATTGCCCCAATGGCATCCTGTTATCTTACTGGCGCCTATCTTCTCAAAGCTGCGAGACCACCAGATTCCAGACCTCTGGCTAGGTGACCATCCCTTCAGAGAATTTTTCATTGATGGGGTATAAGAAGGACTCCATCAGAAAGGGAGGACACTGGTTCTCCGTAAGAGCCAGTCACCCTGTCTTTTCCCTCTAATAAATTTCCCTTTTCTTGCCTGACTGCCCAGCTTGCTCTCACTTTTTCTGCACTAGCTTTACATTCTGGTGCNAACCTGGTGCCTATTAGCAAAGAGATGGATGAGCTGGAAACCAAGGGAGGCAAACCTAGATCACCCTATTTTCTTACCAGATAAAGAATGTTGTTCCTAGACTTTTTGAACAGAAAACAATCTTCCAGATTCTTCTCATTGAAATATAACAGCTAGGTATCATTTCATATCTTTATTCCTATGGAAGGGTGATATAGAGGCAAAAACATTTAGGTAAGAAAAGTCATTTACTCACAAAGACAGTTTATAAGCAGGCCAGATTTCAGAAAAACTAGCTCATTAAATTAAAACATGATTTTTTTTAATCTGAAGAATTACCATGTAATTAAATTTCTAGTTAGTCTGCTCATGGCCAAAAAAAGAGCAATGTTCTCACATAATTATCATATCCAAGAAGATCCTAGCCGAGTCTCTGGTATTTGATAGGGCCCACATGGGGTCTCATTGATAAGATGGCTCATTATGTGGCCCTCAAAAACAAAGAATAAAATCACAGTGATCTGTGAGACTGACCAAATTGCCCAAATGGCATCCTGTTATCTTACTGGCGCCTATCTTCTCAAAGCTGCGAGACCACCAGATTCCAGACCTCTGGCTACGTGACCATCCCTTCAGAGAATTTTTCATTGATGGGGTATAAGAAGGACTCCATCAGAAAGGGAGGACACTGGTTCTCCGTAAGAGCCAGTCACCCTGTCTTTTCCCTCTAATAAATTTCCCTTTTCTTGCCTGACTGCCCAGCTTGCTCTCACTTTTTCTGCACTAGCTTTACATTCTGGTGCCGAAACCGGGAGGGAAGATCTGCCGCAACTGGGTGCGCTCCCCTGGGCTCCCCTCCCGATCCCACCTCTGGTGGTCCCCTCCTCGGACCTTGCCAAGAAACTGAGATGAGCTCTGGGACGGGATTCTCCACTTGCTTTGCTGGACTGACATCCACTCAGTGGCCCACATTTCACCCACTGGTTACACGGTTGAGTGAAATCTCATTCTCTTGGATCCTCTCTCTCGCCTCGTTTCAAAATCCTAGGGCCCTCGGCCTTGTGCCCCATCTGACTTTGAAATAGGGGACGCCCATTTCAAAACAGACTATTACTCTCTGAGAAAGTCCTGAGAACCGGGACGCTTTTTCTCTCGGACCTTTCTCCTCGCTTTCTCTCGCCCTTGCCTAACCTATTCAGCCTCAATGGGAAATTCTCAATCCCAGCCCTCAAAATCTGCTCCTCTAGGATGCCTTCTCTGAAACCTGAAAGCTTTAGACTTCCAAGGGGAGATAAGACCAAATAGACTTATCTACTATTCTAACACTGCCTGGCCACAATACAAACTTGATAACAGGTCCCAAAGGCCAGAAAATTGAACTCTCTATTATAATACTCTAGGGTACCTCAATAACTCCTGCTACTGCAACAGCAAGTGGTTAGAAATCCCTTTATGTTTAGATTTTCTTCTCTTTCTGCTCTCGACCCCCTCTCTGTGGATCCTGTTCTACTTCTCAAATACTTTTAATCCATTCTGGGCCACATCCTCCTAATACAATGTCTCCAGATCTCTGTTCAGGCTTTTCTTTTTCCTCCTTTGACCCTTCCGACCCACCCCCTATTGCTCCCAAACCACTTGCAGTTGCTCCAGATCCAGTTCCACAAACCTCCTCCTTCTGTCCCTTCCTCCTTCTCTCCTTCTCAAGTGCAGGCCTCCCCTGCCCCAGCTCCCAAGCCCTCTCCCCAGCCTGAGCCTGAGATAAGCTCTGAGACCTCCACCCCCCTCCNACATGTATATAGAGAAAGAGTTAATATTCCTGCTCACCAAACTTCAAATACATTGTAAAAAGATAAATAAATCAAGAAAATAATAGGTAAAACAAATTCATGTAAGGGGAGATGTTAACGGTATAAATGAATAACAAATATGTGGGGAAAAAAGGAGTTCTAGGGATGCTGACAACTAGGAAAATGAAAACTACATAATGATAATTCAATTTTTACCCATCAAATTGGCAAAATTAAAATGTGTGGTAACTTTAAGATTCAATAAGAATGTAGGAAAATGAATGTGAACTGAAATATTTGCAAAACATACAGAAATTAAGAGATAAGTAGATGAATATATATATGCAAAGATGCTTCTCACAATTAATGTTTGTANATCAAATTGGCAAAATTAAAATGTGTGGTAACTTTAAGATTCAATAAGAATGTAGGAAAATGAATGTGAACTGAAATATTTGCAAAACATACAGAAATTAAGAGATAAGTAGATGAATATATATATGCAAAGATGCTTCTCACAATTAATGTTTGTAGTAGCTAAAACTGGAAATGTCTATCAAGAGAGGGAATATTAGATATGTAAGTAGTAACACTGAGGAACGGCCAAAAGACAGCAATCACACACCCATATATAAAATCCAAAATAGATGAGTACTGCTGAACTTTATGGCAATACAATTGAAAAATCACCCCCCCAAAAAAATAACTTTTTTGGAAAATGCAAATAATTATTGCAAGAAGTATGCACCTAAGCTGATAAATACATATGAGGGAAAAAAGGTGACATTATCAAATAATTGCTTTTAAAAGAAAGTCTTAAGTCCAGAGGTTGGTATGAATGAATTTATCAAATCTTCAAGGGATAAATACTTCTCCTGGAATTTAAACTGTTCTAGGAATTAGTAAGCAATGAAACTTTTTCCTATTTTCTATTTTCTTAAAAAAAAAATTGGTGAAATATATACAGGATAGTACATGAAGGTTAAATGATGAATATTTATTAAGGAGCCCCTGAGTTACCACCATGTAGTCACAGAGGGAACATTTCCTGTACTCTTGATGTTCCCTGCATGTGTCTTCCCATAACTCCCTTCCCCGTTGGTTTTCTTTTTGTTTGTAATCCATATAAGCATCCACAAATGATACCATTTAATTTTTCATGTTTTAAACTTTATATTAAATGTATGTATTCTTTAGTGGCTGGATATTATTTGTAAAATTCATTTGCGTTATTGAGTGTTGCTTTGGAGTGTTCACTTTAATTGATTATTCCATTACATAAATGCCATTGTATGAAAAGTGTGCAAGTTAGTTATCCAGTTTACTATTGATGGAGTTCAATAGCTCAGTTGGTAAAGTATCCACCTGCAATACAGGAGAATTGGGTTCGATCCCTAGGTTGGGAAGATCTTCTAGAGAAGGGAAAGGCTACCTACTCCAATATTCTGGCCTGGAGAATTCCATGGACTGTATAGTCCATGGAGTTGCAGAGTTGGACATGACTGAGTGACTTTCACTTTAATTAGTGGAATTGAGTTGTTTTGAGTTTTAATCTATTGCAAAAAAATGCTGAAGGAAACATCTCAATACATGTCTCCTGAAACATGGTATATTTCTCTAGAAGGCATTTCCAGGAACAAAACTGCTAAATTATAAGGTACGCATGTCATTAGATTTACCAGAGGATGCTAAACTGTTTTTCAAAGTTTTTAATACAAAATTGCACATTATATAGCAACATATGCAAATTCCTATCACTCTACATTGTCATTTTTAATGTTTGACAGTCTGGTGGTTGTGGTTTTAAACTTGCTATACTGTTCAAGTTGAGTGTGTGTGTGTGTGTGTGCTAAGTCACCTGTGGTGTCTACCTCCTCTGTCCATGGGATTCTCCAGGCAAAAATACTGAAGTGGTTTGTCATGCCCTCCTCTTGAAGTTGAGTACTTCAACCTATTAATCACTTAGATTTACTTTTTTGTGAAGTACTCATTCAAATATTTAACATAGATTTCTATTGGTTTTTCTTTTTAAAAAGCATTGACCTGTAAACATTCTATTTTTAAGTCTGTTATTGATTATATGTATTGTAAAATAGTCTTTTCCAGTCTTTGGCTTTTATCTCTTGATGATTTTTCCTGATGATCAGAAACACTGAATTTTACTGTAGTTGGATTTATCATTTTCCTTAATATATATACAGTTCTGTCTTGTCTAAGATATCTTTCTGTATCTCCAAGTTAAAGAAAGATTTCTTCTGTAATATCTTCTATAAATCTTATATCTCCCCCTTTAGGTCTATGATGTTGCTGCTGCTGCTAAGTCACTTCAGTTGTGTCTGACTCTGTGTGACCCCATAGACAGCAGCCCACCAGGCTCATCTGTCTCTGGGATTCTCCAGGCAAGAACACTGGAGTGGGTTGCCATTTCCTTCCTAATACATGCATGCATGCTAAGTCGCTTCAGTCGTGTCGACTCTGTGACCCTATGGACGGCACTCCACCAGGCTCCTCTGTCCACGGGATTCTCTAGGCAAGAATACTGGAGTGGGCTGCCTTTTCCTTCTCCCTTTAGGTCTATATGCACCCACTATTTTGCATAGTCTAATATCATTTTTTCCATATAGTTATCAACTGCCCTAGCATCATTTATTAGACTCATATTTATTAATTATGCATATACACATGGATCTATTTCTTGTTCCTTTACTCTCAGATGTCTGAAAGTGTAAATGAAGTCGCTCAGTCATGTCCGACTCTTTGTGACCCCATGGACTGTAGCTCACCAGGCTCCTCCATTCTTGGAATTCTTCAGGCAAGAATACTGGAGTGGGTTGCCATTTCCTTCTCCAGGATACCTTCCCAACCCAGGGATCAAACCCAGGTCTCCTGCACTGCAAGCAGACGCTTTACCCTCTGAGCCTCAGATATCTAACTCCATGCTAATAGTTATTGTAGCTTAGTCACTAAGCAGTGTCTGACTCATTTGAGACCCCAAGGACTGTAGTCCACCAGGCTTATCTGTGCCTGGGATTTCCCAGGCAAGAATTCTGGAGTAGGTTGCCATTTCTTTCTCCAGGGGATCTTCCTGATCCAAGAATCAAACCCATGTCTCCTGCATTGGCAGGGCTGTTCTTTACCTGAGCCACCTGGGAAGCCCTCACACTAATAGTACACTGTCTTAATTACTAAAACTTTATAATACATTTTGAAAATTAATAGGGAAAGCCCTCCTACCTTGTCTAGGCTATTCTGAACCTTTACATTGCCATATAAATTGGAATTTTGATTAGGATTGCAATAAACTTATAAATCAACTTGTAAAATGAGACACTTATTAATAACTTGCATATAAGGTATCTACCTCTTCATTGAGGAATCATTTTCTGGGGGAAAAAATGCCATCTGTTTAATTTTATACTTTAAAGACACTCCATCAAAATGATATATCAATTTCCTTCTTGATATATTGCAAGTTGATGTTTTTAAGATTCATGATCCATCAAACAAACAGGTGGGAGTTTACACAGCTATTCTAATATTAGCGCTTCAATATTCATCATGTTTAAAATAAATTATATTAATGCAATAAGGCTTTAAGTGATGTTTCCTTGATGGTTGATTTTGTGAAATGAAACTGTTTGTGTGCCAAGTTATGCAGAATAGGTTTAGTGCTCTGCTTCAGATGTGCGTGTGTGTGTGCGTGCTAACTTGCTTCAGTTGTGATCAACTCTATGCGACCCTATGGACCAGTAGCCCACCAGGCTCCTCTGTCCATGGGATTCTCCAGGCAAGAATACTGGAGTGGGTTGCCATGCCCTTCTCCAGGGGATCTTCCCAACCTGGGGATCGAACCCAGGTCTTGTGCTGCTATTGCATTGCAGGTAGGTTCTTTACCACTGAGACACCAGAGAAGCCCATACATCTATATATGTGTGTATTTGTGTATGTATATACGTGTGTGTGTGTGTGCACATACGTATATACACACACATATATATATTAGTATTAATGAAAANCACCAGGCTCCTCTGTCCATGGGATTCTCCAGGCAAAAATACTGGAGTGGGTTGCCATGCCCTTCTCCAGGGGATCTTCCCAACCCAGGGATCGAACCCAGGTCTTGTGCTGCTACTGCATTGCAGGTAGGTTCTTTACCACTGAGACACCAGGGAAGCCCATACATCTATATATGTGTGTATTTGTGTATGTATATACATGTGTGTGTGTGTGTGTGCACATACATATATACACACACATATATATATTAGTATTAATGAAAATTGATAGGAATAGACACTTTGAAGCTCAAAAAGCATATCTGAGCTAAGCATTAAGTAATATGGAAAACTATAAGCTTTGTTAATATATTTTAACTTTTTGTTATAACTATAACATGCTCATAGTATATAATTACAGAAAGCATAGAGAAATAAGAACAAATAAAAAATGACTCAAAATGATTTTAACAAAACTGGCAACTTAATATTATTAGGAACTGAATGTCTTTCTTGATTTTACTTACAATCATATATCTCTGTCTCCTACATGTCTATATACCTTAAACTCATATAAAAAGAGTAATTTCAATATTGGTACTGGAGATCCTTTCATCATTTTTAGGACAATTTATTTCATATTTTCAAAAAACAGGCAATTTCAATTCTGTATAATTTTCTTTGGTGCACAGGAAAAGATGAAAGACTATTCATTTTCTGAAACTACAAAAACCTTGAAGCCAAAATATGACAATCAGTAGAAATAAATAAAGACAAAACTCATTTAAGAATGTAGAAGGAAAATGTGTAAATAAAATACTAGAAAATAGATTTAAATGGCATATAAAAGACCTATGTACCATGATCAAGTAAATTTCACCTCAGGGATGTGAGGATGGCTTAAAATTGGAAAACATAAATATATTTTCCAACACTACCAAGTCAAATGAGAAAACTGGGAGACTGAGAAGGGAGGTCAGATATGCTACGCTTGAGTTCTAAACTGGGCTTTGGATTCACGAACAGAAAGTCAGCCCCTTGTNATTTAAATGGCATATAAAAGACCTACGTACCATGATCAAGTAAATTTCACCTCAGGGATGTGAGGATGGTTTAAAATTGGAAAACATAAATATATTTTCCAACACTACCAAGTCAAATGAGAAAACTGGGGGACTGAGAAGGGAGGTCAGATATGCTACACTTTAGTTCTAAACTGGGCTTTGGACTCACGAACAGAAAGTCAGCCCCTTGTCCCACATGCATCACCAGACAAATGGATCTTCCTTGCTGAATTGCTTACGGCCCAGTCTTCTCTGCATTTCCTATATAGATTGCTTTATTTCAAGAGCTGATAACATCAATGATTATAAAGCATTCTGAACAAAAAGAGAATGCAAAGAGAATATTTTTATGTAAATACCATATATAATTACCTCTTCTTATTTAAGCATGGGTAAACAGAAAATGCAAAATATTATACTCTGTGAAAAGAAATAAATGCATCAAGCATTAGAGGAAGAACACAGTTTTAGAGTTTCAAAATATACAAACTATGAAATAAGGGGTCACAATAATGTTATAAGGTAAAAGTGAAATAAAAACTAAAGCTGGGAGAAATGCCACATGGAGAGAACAAGATGGCGAGGAGTCGGTAGACGTGGAGTACATTGCTCTCCATGGATACATCAGGAATACACCTTGAGATACAGAAGTGCGTGCACAACACTAGCTGAACACGGACAAGAGTACCTGATCAGTGGAAAAGAATGTATACAACCACACAAAAGTCAGTAGGATGAAGGAACTATGGGGAAAAATAGGAGTGCTAGTAGGACTGGACCTGCCCTCAGTGGATGGGGAACTGAAGCAGGGGTCTGATCCCCACAGCAGGGCAATTGTCTGAGTCAGAGGAGAAACATTTAAGGCTGAGAGTGAAACAGCTGATCTGTGGCAGCCAAAATGAAATGAGAATCAGACAGTCCTTGCAGCAGCCATACATATGCCAGGAAGGAACGTGGGTCTCCAGGAAGGGGCAGCAGCTGGGAGCTGGAGTTAAGGGACTGTGGAACAACCCCAGGGTAAAGGCTGCTGTTGACTGTGGAGAGACAGATGGAAGGGGTGTGTGGGAGATGCTGGTGGAGTAAAGCCAGGCAGCCAAGGAAGCATGGTGATACTGCTGAGTCACGTGAGGGGCGGGGGCAGGGGGGACGTGGAGCCATCACCATAGCCTCTCTCTCCCCACACGCCAGTCTCTGCAACTGAACAATAGAGAGGCTGGCCCGTCAAATGCCTGACACACTGAACTACTGAGTAGGACCCCACCTGGGGTGGGGCCCTCTAAGTGCCTGAGTGGGCAGAGCTATTGAGAAAGACTAGCCAAAGAGGCCTTCTGAGGGCCAGCTACAAGAGTCTTGGAAAAAAGACTCTGATGGGGCCATAACTTCTGCAGTGGAGGCAGTCTATGTCCCTGTGTGCTTGGTACCATCAGGGTCCCCAAAAGCCAAGCAGCTGCACCACCTTCATGCCCAACTCTCACTGGGGCAGAGCTGCCACATCCAAAAAAAGTCTTGTGTCTTTGCCCACAGGGTTGCTTTGGTCACATCCAACTCTTCGTGACCCTGTAGACTGTGGCCTGCCAGGCTTCTCTGTCAGAGAGGCGATTCTCCAAGAAAAAATACTGGAGCATATTGACCAATACTGGTTGCCATACCCTTCTAGAGCACGATATTTCTAGCTACCCTAGCTGCCAAGCCCCTTGAGTACCTGGCGCTACCAGAACCCCTGGTCCTCACAGGGGCAAACCCAAGTCCTCCAGGGCAGCCTCAGGAGCTAAACCCCAGTGGACAGCCCACATGTAGAGGTGGAAATAAAACCACAGTTGAAACACAGTGGCAGTGTGGCTAAGGAAGAAGACCCAAAACCTCCCCATGAACCATACAAGCTGCAGATTAAATCAACATGATCAACTAAGCAGACTCTGTCTATGGAATATATGAAAGGACATTGAGAGCTCCCACAGAAGAAAACGAACTAGCTCTGATAGCTATGGACACTGGAGGCAAGAACACACAGGAATAGAACCAGGAGAGAACCTGAGCTGCCCACACAGCCGGTCTAGAGATCAGCACAGTGTTGGAGAGCATAGCACGAAGGTAAGGTGGACTTTGACTCCCAGCGAGGGGAAGGACTCTGACAACAGTGACTCAAGAAAAACATTTATTATTCTTATTTTTGACTTGTTCTATAGATTCTTTTGAATTTTTTTTCTTTTTTTCCTTTTTCACCCCTCTATTATAGATGTCGATTTTATTTGCCCTAAGAAATCCAATTAAGGTTTTGAGCTTTTCTTTCTTTCTCAGTCACATTTTTTATTGTTGTCATAAACCTCTGCCTATACATTGGGATTTGCAGTTGTGTAGTTTTCCTCTTTTTTTCTCTCTCTCTTTTTTTAACTTTAATTTTTAAAATCCATTACTATTTTTTCTACTTTATTCCTGTTTGTTTTCCTACTGTTCTTTTCCCCTTGCAATTAATCTTTTGTATATAAATCTTCTTTATCTACCTCTATTTAACTTTTCATATCTAGTCTCTCTTTCTTTTCTTTCTCTCCTTTCCTCTCAACAAATCTGTTCGTTTTATTTTCATTGTTTTATTCCCCAATTGGCATCTTGCTTTAGTCTTGCTTTCCAGTTTGTGCTTGAATTAGTTTTGTTCTGNATTTAACTTTTCATATCTATTCTCTCTTTCTTTTCTTTCTCTCCTTTCCTCTCAACAAATCTGTTAGTTTTATTTTCATTGTTTTATTCCCCAGTTGGCATCTTGCTTTAGTCTTGCTTTCCAGTTTGTGCTTGAATTAGTTTTTTTCTCGTAGAGATAATTTTTGGTTTCCTGTGTTTGCCAGGTCAATCTATTGTACTTTATTTTTGTTGGACTGTTTTGATTGTGCTTATGGGTATATATGTGTATATTCAGTTACACTCTCTACTGTTACAAACCTCTGCCTCTTCATTGGGCTTTTGCAGTTCTATGGATTTTTTTTTCTTTTTTCCTTTCTTCCTTTTTTTTCTTTTCTCTATTTTATAATTGTAATGTTTTTAAACCAATTATATTTTTTCTACATTTATTCCTTGTGTTTGCATTTCCTACTGTTCTTTCCCCCTTACAGTTAATCTTTCATGTATATAAATCTTCTTCATCTACCTCTATTTAACTTTGCATATCTATTCTTTCCTTCTTACCTTTCCTCTTAACATATTTCTTTTGTTTTCATTGCTTTATTCCCCACTTGTAACCTTGCTTTAGTTTTGTTTTCCAGTTTGTGTTTAAGTTAGTTTTGTTCTTAACTGGTAAATAAAAGTTTTTATTTCATTTGTTCACCAGGTCAGTCTACTGTATTTTATTTTTGTTGGACTGTTTTGACATTGCTCATGGGTGTGTATGTGTTCAGTTCAGTTCAGTTCAGTCACTCAGTCGTGTCTGACTCTTTGTGACCCCATGAATCGCAGCACGCCAGGCCTCCCTGTCCATCACCATCTCCCGGAGTTCACTCAGACTCATGTCCATCGAGTCAGTGATGCCATCCAGTCATCTCATCCTCTTCATCCCTTTCTCCTCCTGCCCCCAATCCCTCCCAGCATCAGAGTCTTTTCCAATGAGTCAACTCTTCGCATGAGGTGGCCTAAGTACTAGAGTTTCAGCTTTAGCATCATTCCTCCCAAAGAAATCCCAGGGCTGATCTCCTTCAGAATGGACTAGTTGGATCTCCTTGCAGTCCAAGGGACTCACAAGAGTCTTCTCCAACACCACAGTTCAAAAGCATCAATTCTTGGGTGCTCAGCCTTCTTCACAGTCCAACTCTCACATCCATNGCAAGAGTCTTCTCCAACACCACAGTTCAAAAGCATCAATTCTTGGGTGCTCAGCCTTCTTCACAGTCCAACTCTCACATCCATACATGACCACAGGAAAAACCATAGCTTTGACTAGACAGACTTTAGTCGGCAAAGTAACATCTCTGCTTTTGAATATACTATCTAGGTTGGTCATAACTTTTTCTTCCAAGGAGTAAGCGTCTTCTAATTTCATGTTCCATTATTTTAATTATTATTTGCCTGATTTTGTAACTGCCATTTGTCTGGGGTTCATTTTTGGTTTCACTTTGTTGGATATTTTTTTTTTAAATCTCACTTAATGCTGTAACAAATCACTTGTGGAATCTTCATTCCTGACCAGAGACCAAGCTCTGAGGCTTTGGAGTGGGAGCACTGATTCAAAAACCTAGACTACCAGAGAACTAACCCTGAGGGGTATCAAATAGTGANGCAGTGATTTTGGAGCTCCAAAAAATAAAGTCTGACATTGTTTCCACTGTTTCCTCATCTAGTTCCCATGAAGTGACGGGACCAGATGCCATGATCTTTGTTTTCTGAATGTTGAGCTTTAAGCTCACTTTTTCACTCTCCTCTTTCACTTTCATCAAGAGGCTTTTTAGTTTCTCTTCGCTTTCTGCCATAAGGGTAGTGTCATCTGCATATATGAGATTATTGATATTTCTCCCAGTAATCTTGATTCCAGCTTGTGTTTCTTCCAGCCCAGTGTTTCTCATGATGTACTTTTAGGAACCATTAATTCTACTGATTTTAATAAAGATCTCCGTGAAAACATATTCAGCAGAAGATAATTCATAAAAGATTAAAATTGGGAAGATCTTAAATGTCAAACAAGTTATTTGAACAAACTCCTGTGTAGTCAATAGTTTAGAAGGATATTTCAAGATGTTTACATATCTTCACAAGGTAATATTAAAGGAGAAATGTTGTTGTCCTTTAATGGAGCAGAACCTGGTGGTCCGGAGTCAATCGATAAGAAAGTAAAGAAGAGAGAAAGATGTTGATAGTCATTGGTTTACATAGAAAGCCAATAAAGCCCCTGCACGTGGCTTGCTCTGTTCACGGAGGCCTCAGGCACCCTCTCGATGGGGTGAAGGCACAGAGCGCCTTTTTGAGAGGGTCTCTGAAGCCTGGGCAAAGCTCTGATGGAACAAAGGTGTTTTAATCAACATGGTGTGGGCATATATACTGTAGTTATTCTCAGCAAAGATAAAGATGAAAATTCCAGACTTACAAAACATAGGTGGTCCATATTAAAGAAAGAGTTGTAAACAATCACTTTTACTGTATGGTTCACAGGAAGGAAGAGGGTACTTATCCCTGTATTGAAAAACTAATGAAGGAAATGCCTGGATTCCTCAGCCCCAGGAGAGGCTTAGAGGCTTGCCTCTCAGGAATTAATAAAGAACAGAGGATTCCTGACAGATCCAAAACAGCACACAGGAAGCCTCCTGTTAAATGCTTCCTGACAATGAGAAATAAAAATAAAGATAGCATATTCTTAATTATAATTTATTTGTATATATTATATGGATTCATAAAAGACTAGAGGATCTTCCATTTATCTTCATGTTTGTTATCTATGTTTCCATCTAGATAATGAGATTACTCTTTTTTTTTAAATTGTCTCTATTGTTGCTTTTTTTTAAATTTTATTTTTACTTTATTCTACTTTATAATACTGTATGCACACTCAAAATTCTGTGTATCTTCCAGATTTCATAATGAATATATTTTACTTGGGTAATAAAAGGATATGTGTGCTCAGTCACTCAGTTGTGTCTGACTATTTGCAGCCCCATGGACTGTAGCCCACCACTTCTACTCATGGAATTTTTCAGACAAGAATACTGGAGTGGTGTGCCATTTCCTCCTCCAGGGGATCTTCCCAACCCAGGGATCAAACCCACATCACTTGTGTCTCCTGCGTTGGCAAGCAGATTCTTTACCACAAGTGCCACCTGGGAATTCCATAAAAATATAGTTCTACAAATATTATAAATGTATAACAAAATAAAACAGAGATGGTAAAGTGGACAGAATTTCAATGCACATTTGTTTTTACTCTGAGGACTGTCTAGGTCTCTGCTAAGAGGTGAACACATTATGTTTTATGTCTAAGTGGTGATGAGTTTGTGTATAAAATGATTTATTCCTATGCCAATATGGGTCATTATACCTAATTGCCACAAGGTAAAGTCATCTTTGTATAGCACAGGAAACTACTCAGTGCTCTATGGTGACCTAAATGGGAAAGAAATCCAGGGAAGAGAGTGTATATATATATAGTGTATATACACACACTATATAAAATATAGTGAAGTGAGTGAAGTCGCTCAGTCGTGTCCGACTCTTTGCGACCCAGGGGACTGTAGCCTAACAGGCTTCTTTGTCCATGGGATTCTCTAGGCAAGAATACTAGAGTGGGTTACCATTTCCTTCTCCAGGGGATCTTTCCGACCCAGGGATCGGACCCGGCTCTCCCGCATCGGAGGCAGATGCTTTAAACCTCTGAGCCACCAGGGAAGCCATATATATATATGTGTGTGTGTGTGTGTGTGTGTGTGTGTAGCTGATTCACTTTGTTGTACAGCAGCATTTACACAACATTGTAAAGCAACTACTGTTCAGTCACTAAGTTGTTTCCAATTCTCTGAGACCCCATGGACTGCAGCATGCCAGGCTTCCCTGTTCTCACTGTTTCCTAGTTTATTCAAGCAGAAGTCCATTGAGTCGATGATGCCATCCAACCATTTCAACCTCTGTTCCTCTCTTCTCCTCCTGCTCTCAATCTTTCCCAGAATCAGGGTCTTTTCCAATTAGTTGGCTCTTTGCATTAGATGGCCAAAATATTGGAGCCTCAACTTCAGCATCTGTCCTTCCATTGAATATTCAGGGTCGATTTCCTTTAGGATTGACTAGTTTGATTCTTGCTGTCTGGGGGCCTCTCAAGCATCTTCTCCAGCACCACAATTTGAAGGCATCAATTCTTTGGTGCTCAGCCTTCTTTATGGTCCAACTATACTTCAATTAGAAAATTAAAAAAGATGTCATCTTTGGAATAGTAAATTTCACATTTCTGAGCCAGAGAGTTAGGACCAGACAACATCCTAAGAACATTACATGAGTTATCACATTGCAGCCACAAGTCAGGTCTAAGAAGTAGCTCTTATTATCATGCCCATTTTTCAAATGGAGAACTGTGGACATAAGTGCACTGTTTTAGTTAGCTAGTTCCTGGAAAGGTTGGATTTCCTGATGCTTCATGAGGAAGGCTTACAGAAACTCTTTCCTTTTTGGAAATTGAGTAAATTCACTTCTTTCACTTTTTTAAACTTGAGGCTGATGGTACCGCCTGTCTGAAGCCAACTGACAGAAAACCCGTGTTGTCTTTGGATGCTGGAGGAGAGTAATTCAAACTGACATGCCTGCCTCAGATTGCTCTGACTTGGAATTCATGAAGGAGACTCTGAAGTCAATTTGCTCAGGAAGTGCATGTAGGAGGCACTGCCTTGTCAAAGTGCTGTCAAATCATGCCAGGCCTCTCAACAGTTCATTCCAAGAGACACCTGCCAAAATAATGGGCCAGCAGTCTGGCATGCTCACGACCACATGAGGAAGAAAAGTGCTTCTCTCTTCTACAGAGCCACTGTATTCTTATTTTTAACACTTTAAATGTGATGACTAATTCTGCTTTCTATCAGATGGGCTAGGCCTGTGAGTTTCCATTCTATGTGCATTTCTTATACATGGTCCATGTTTGGGAAAAATATTACCTTCCTTGTGAATAAACATTAAAATTTCTCAGAATAAAGTATGTATAATCTCTGTGTTTTTCCTTTCTCATTGCTTGAGTTAGACAGTAATTGCTAAATTAATATTAAAACATATTGCAGTATTGAATTGAGGGCATCCGAGTTTGGAAACTTGAAGCTATGTAAGTATTTTCTTTTGTTTTTGAAATTAATGTGCTCAGGTCAGTTAAAATCCCAGAAAACTTGAAAAGAAAAACAACAAAAACAAAAAAAAACTACATGATAGCTGAAAAACAAGAGCATTCATTTGTTCCCTCCTGAAACAATTCAACAAGTGTTTACTGAAAATTTAGTGTATTAGGTGCTAGGGATACAAAGATGAATGACAAGGTATACAAGGGATGCAAAGGGATGACAAGGGATACAAATGAAGGGCAAAATGAATGACAAGGGATACAAAGATGAATGATACAAGGACCTTGTTAGGTAAGAACCCAGAGTACAGATAAAGATGCAGAACTGTAACCTAGTAATTTGACATAAAATGCAGCCTCAAACTTTGTTTAGAATGAGGGAGATTATAAACACATACATGCACACAGTGAGAAAAAAATGACAATACGGAAGAGCAGAAGTAGGATCACAAGCATCAGGGGAACAGAAGGAAGTCTTCTTATGAAGAAGAAGGAAGATATGGCTAGGGAGGAGGGAGAGGGAGGAAGAGGGAGACAGAAATGGGAAGATAGGGGATGTATACTCCATAGGGCACTTAGGCCTGATGCATTCAGATCCTTTACAAGGATATGCATATCCTTTGACTCAGAAACTATGCCTTAAGGAATTTATACTGAGGATATAGTCTTGGATATTCACAAAGATTTAGCTATACTTCACTGTTATTTATAGTAGCATACAATTATAANTAGGGAGGAGGGAGAGGGAGGAAGAGGGAGACAGAAATGGGAAGATAGGGGATGTATACTCCATAGGGCACTTAGGCCTGACGCATTCAGATCCTTTACAAGGATATGCATATCCTTTGACTCAGAAACTGTGCCTTAAGGAATTTATACTGAGGATATAGTCTTGGATATTCACAAAGGTTTAGCTATACTTCACTGTTATTTATAGTAGCATACAATTATAATTAATATGACCTCAAATGTTTTTAATGTGATATCACCATAAAATGTATATTATTCTATTATTTTCAATGATGCTTATAAAGAATAGATAATAGCATGGAAAAACACTCCAAATAAATAGCCTTAAAGTGAAAAAGCATGTCCTATTTTAATATTCCATTAAAAAAATTATATAGTACATATATACTCTGAAAATTCTCCATTCAAAGATGCATGATTTGTCCAAATCTCTAAAATCATGTTGTGTCTTACAATTGGTGTCAATGCATTTTTGCCAGCCATTAAGCAAAGGAGAATGTTGAGACATGGTTATCATTACTGCCCAAGTGGGAGTAATGTAATTACTGCTCATAGTGTCTAGGGGGTGCTTGTTGATTGATTATCACTTCAGTAATATTCATTGGTAGCATCTCAAGTATTTATACATAAAATATGGGGTCTTAAATATGGTTAAAAAAAACTTCCAAAATATTACAATAAGATGAAATGTTAAAGTTAATAATTATTTTTCGTACAGCAGACAGCCTGTCATGAACAAAGTCATGCGATTTAAGACAGAAATCACCACTTCAAAAATGATCTTTGAAATTTGCTAAAAGAGTTTATCTTAGGTGATACCACATGCATGTGCATGTACAGTTACACACACACACACACACACACACACACACACAGAAAGGTAACTATGTGAAGTGAAGCTAGTTAACTTGATTCTGATTGTGGTAATCATTTTGTGATGCTTATGTATATCAAATNATCTGTCTCTTATACACATCTAGATGTGTATAAGAGACAGCACACACACACACACACACACACAGAGAAAGGTAACTATGTGAAGTGAAGCTAGTTAACTTGATTCTGATTGTGGTAATCATTTTGTGATGCTTATGTATATCAAATAGTCACTTTGCAGACTTTATATACAGTTTTGCTAACTCTACATCAGGAAAGCGAGGGAAAAGAAGGATCTTAGAAATTTCAAGGATGTCATTCAGGTGCCAAACACCATCTGTGAAAATCTTCCATCAGACTTGCAAGGAAAGTTTTTATTTTTTTAAATATTCTATTTACTCAATTTAAGCAAAAATAAAGCAAACTGGGCCTTTAAGGAATTTGGAAACAGAGTTGAAACTCCAATATGCTTTGATTTCCCTTGCAATTTGATTTGTGATCATAAAGGGCCTCAAAAAGTCAAACACCTGACCCAAAGTTAAGAAAAGCAATGTGCTTTCAAAATACTTACATCAAGGTCTGTGGCCAAAGTGATTCACACAGTTTAGTCTCTGAGGGTAAAGGAGGTTTAGATTCAAACTTTGTGATATAAAAGAAGAAAATGTTCTAATATGTATTAATGTGAATGTTTTTCTCAGCAAAAATATTTTCTCTCAATTAAATATAAAGTTTCTTGTTTCTCAAAAAACTTTTGTTGAATTTTTAAGTGGTGTTACATAAAATGACAGAAATAGATGTGAGAATTAAGGAATTATGATACATATTATGTTATATTCATTCCATATAAAGATATACTTCACACCCACATAGCTAAAATATTATATCATATACCAAAACATGATTATCTCATAAACAAAATTTAACTTGGCTCTCAGTTTTTCCTTTTCTTCTTCATACTGTTCTAAATTACTTTTACAACTTAACGAGTTATTCAAACTAATATTTATCTAATCTCTTTTAAAATTTATATTCTCCTGTAAACCAACTTTAGTTTTTTTTTTAATTTTTTTATTGAAGAATAATTGCTTTACAGAATTTTGCTGTTTTCTGTCAAACCTCAACATGAATCAGCCATAGGAATACATATATCTCCTCCCTTTTGAAACTCCCTCTCATTTCCCTCCCCATCCCACCCCTCTAGGTTGATACAGAGCCCCTGTTTGAGTTTCCTGAGCCATACAGCAAATTCCTGTTGGCTATCTATTTTACAAATGGTTGTGTAAGTTTCCATGTTACTCTTTCCATACGTCTCACCCTCTGCTCCCCTCCCTCCCCCCATGTCCATCAGTCTATCCTCTATATCTATTTCTCCATTGCTGTCCTGGAAATAAATTCTTCAGTACCATTTTCTAGATTCTGTATATATGCATTAGAATATGATATTTACCTTTCTCTCTTTAACTCATTTCACAGTGCATAATAGGTTCTAGGTTTATTCACCTCATCAGAACTGACTCAAATGCCTTCCTTTAATGGCTAATATTCCATTGTGTATATGTACCACAACTTCTTTATTCATCTGTTGATGGACATCTAGGTTGCTTCCCTGTTTTAACTACTGTAAATAGTGCTGCAATGAAAAATGGGATACATGTGTCTCTTTCAATTATGGTTTCCTCAGGGTATATGCCTAGGAAAGTAGGATTGCTGGACCATATGGTGGCTTTATTCCTAGTTATTTAAGGAATCTCCAGATCATATTCCACAGTAGCTATATCAATTTACATTCCCACCAGCAGTCCAAGAGCATTCCCTTTTCTCCACTCCACCTCTAGTATTTATTGTTTGTAGACTTTCTGATGATGGCCATTCTGACCTGTGTGAGGTGATATCTCATTGTGGTTTTGATTTGCATTTCTCTAATAATGGGTGATGATGAGCATCTTTTCATGCATTTGTTAGCCAACTGTATGTCTTCTTTTGAGAAATGTCTGTTTATGTCTTTTCCCCACTTTTTGACTGTGTTGTTTGCTTTTCTGGCATTGAGTTGTATGAGTTGCTTGTATATTTTGGAAATTAATCCTTTGTCAATTATTTCATTTGCTATTAGTTTCTCCCATTCTGAAGGTTGTCTTTTCACCATGCCTATAGTTTTCTTTGTTGTGAAAAATTGTTTAAGTTTAATCAGGTCCCACTTGTTTACTTTTATTTCCCTTACACTACAATATGGGTCATCATAGATTTATTTATAGAAGATATGATTTTTGTCCTCGAGTGTTCTGCCTATGTTTTCCTCTAAGACTTTCATAGTTTCTGGTCTGACATTTAGGTCTTTATCATTTTGAGTTTATCTTCATGTATGGTGTTAGGAAGTGTTCAAATTTCACTCTTTTACATGTAGCTGTCCAGTTTTCACAGCACCATTTATCGAAGAGGCTGTTTTTACCCCTTTCTATATCCTTGCCTCCTTTATCAAAAATAAGGTACCCATAGGTTCATGGGATTATTTATGGGCTTTCTATCTTGTTCCATTGTTCTATATTTCTGGTTTTGTGCCAGTACCATACTGTCTTGATGACTGGAGCTTTGTAGTATAATCTGAAGTCAGGAAAGTTGATTCCTCCAGCTCCATTCTGCTTTCTCAAGACTGCTTTGGCTATTCAGGGCCTTTTGTATTTCCATGTGAATTGTGAAATTTTTGCCCTAGTTCTGTGAAAAATACTATTGGTAATTTGATAGGGATTGCATTGAAATTGTAGATTGTGTTTGGTAATAAAGTCATTTTCACAATATTGATTCTATTTACCCAAGAACGTGGAATATCTCTCCATCTGTTTATGTCATCTTTGATTTCTTTCATCATTTCAGTTCAGTTCAGTCGCTCAGTCGTGTCCAACTCTTTGCAACCCCATGAATCACAATTGCCAGGCCACCCTGTACATCACCATCTATCAGAGTTGACTCAGACTCACATCCATCTTGTCCGTGATGCCATCAAGCCATCTCATCCTCTGTTGTCCCCTTCTCCTCCTGCCCCCAATCAGCCCTCCCAGCATCAGAGTCTTTTCCAATGAGTCAACTCTTCGCATGAGGTGGCCAAAGTATTGGAGTTTCAGTTTTAGCATCATTCCTTCAGAATGGACTGGTTGGATCTCCTTGCAGTCCAAGAGACTCTCAAGGGTCTTCTCCAACACCACAATTCAAAAGCATCAATTCTTTGGTGCTCAGCTTTCTTCNGGTGCTTGTTGATTGATTATCACTTCAGTAATATTCATTGGTAGCATCTCAAGTATTTATACATAAAATATGGGGTCTTAAATATGGTTAAAAAAAACTTCCAAAATATTACAATAAGATGAAATGTTAAAGTTAATAATTATTTTTCGTACAGCAGACAGCCTGTCATGAACAAAGTCATGCGATTTAAGACAGAAATCACCACTTCAAAAATGATCTTTGAAATTTGCTAAAAGAGTTTATCTTAGGTGATACCACATGCATGTGCATGCACAGTTACACACACACACACACACACACACACACACACACACACAAACAGAGAGAAAGGTAACTATGTGAAGTGAAGCTAGTTAACTTGATTCTGATTGTGGTAATCATTTTGTGATGCTTATGTATATCAAATAGTCACTTTGCAGACTTTATATACAGTTTTGCTAACTCTACATCAGGAAAGCGAGGGAAAAGAAGGATCTTAGAAATTTCAAGGATGTCATTCAGGTGCCAAACACCATCTGTGAAAATCTTCCATCAGACTTGCAAGGAAAGTTTTTATTTTTTTAAATATTCTATTTACTCAATTTAAGCAAAAATAAAGCAAACTGGGCCTTTAAGGAATTTGGAAACAGAGTTGAAACTCCAATATGCTTTGATTTCCCTTGCAATTTGATTTGTGATCATAAAGGGCCTCAAAAAGTCAAACACCTGACCCAAAGTTAAGAAAAGCAATGTGCTTTCAAAATACTTACATCAAGGTCTGTGGCCAAAGTGATTCACACAGTTTAGTCTCTGAGGGTAAAGGAGGTTTAGATTCAAACTTTGTGATATAAAAGAAGAAAATGTTCTAATATGTATTAATGTGAATGTTTTTCTCAGCAAAAATATTTTCTCTCAATTAAATATAAAGTTTCTTGTTTCTCAAAAAACTTTTGTTGAATTTTTAAGTGGTGTTACATAAAATGACAGAAATAGATGTGAGAATTAAGGAATTATGATACATATTATGTTATATTCATTCCATATACAGATATACTTCACACCCACATAGCTAAAATATTATATCATATACCAAAACATGATTATCTCATAAACAAAATTTAACTTGGCTCTCAGTTTTTCCTTTTCTTCTTCATACTGTTCTAAATTACTTTTACAACTTAACGAGTTATTCAAGCTAATATTTATCTAATCTCTTTTAAAATTTATATTCTCCTGTAAACCAACTTTAGTTTTTTTTTTTTAATTTTTTATTGAAGGATAATTGCTTTACAGAATTTTGCTGTTTTCTGTCAAACCTCAGCATGAATCAGCCATAGGAATACATATATCTCCTCCCTTTTGAAACTCCCTCTCATTTCCCTCCCCATCCCACCCCTCTAGGTTGATACAGAGCCCCTGTTTGAGTTTCCTGAGCCATACAGCAAATTCCTGTTTGCTATCTATTTTACAAATGGTTGTGTAAGTTTCCATGTTACTCTTTCCATACGTCTCACCCTCTGCTCCCCTCCCTCCCCCCATGTCCATCAGTCTATCCTCTATATCTATTTCTCCATTGCTGTCCTGGAAATAAATTCTTCAGTACCATTTTCTAGATTCTGTATATATGCATTAGAATATGATATTTACCTTTCTCTCTTTAACTCATTTCACAGTGCATAATAGGTTCTAGGTTTATTCACCTCATCAGAACTGACTCAAATGCCTTCCTTTAATGGCTAATATTCCATTGTGTATATGTACCACAACTTCTTTATTCATCTGTTGATGGACATCTAGGTTGCTTCCCTGTTTTAACTACTGTAAATAGTGCTGCAATGAAAAATGGGATACATGTGTCTCTTTCAATTATGGTTTCCTCAGGGTATATGCCTAGGAAAGTAGGATTGCTGGACCATATGGTGGCTTTATTCCTAGTTATTTAAGGAATCTCCAGATCATATTCCACAGTAGCTATATCAATTTACATTCCCACCAGCAGTCCAAGAGCATTCCCTTTTCTCCACTCCACCTCTAGTATTTATTGTTTGTAGACTTTCTGATGATGGCCATTCTGACCTGTGTGAGGTGATATCTCATTGTGGTTTTGATTTGCATTTCTCTAATAATGGGTGATGATGAGCATCTTTTCATGCATTTGTTAGCCAACTGTATGTCTTCTTTTGAGAAATGTCTGTTTATGTCTTTTCCCCACTTTTTGACTGTGTTGTTTGCTTTTCTGGCATTGAGTTGTATGAGTTGCTTGTATATTTTGGAAATTAATCCTTTGTCAATTATTTCATTTGCTATTAGTTTCTCCCATTCTGAAGGTTGTCTTTTCACCATGCCTATAGTTTTCTTTGTTGTGAAAAATTGTTTAAGTTTAATCAGGTCCCACTTGTTTACTTTTATTTCCCTTACACTACAATATGGGTCATCATAGATTTATTTATAGAAGATATGATTTTTGTCCTCGAGTGTTCTGCCTATGTTTTCCTCTAAGACTTTCATAGTTTCTGGTCTGACATTTAGGTCTTTATCATTTTGAGTTTATCTTCATGTATGGTGTTAGGAAGTGTTCAAATTTCACTCTTTTACATGTAGCTGTCCAGTTTTCACAGCACCATTTATCGAAGAGGCTGTTTTTACCCCTTTCTATATCCTTGCCTCCTTTATCAAAAATAAGGTACCCATAGGTTCATGGGATTATTTATGGGCTTTCTATCTTGTTCCATTGTTCTATATTTCTGGTTTTGTGCCAGTACCATACTGTCTTGATGACTGGAGCTTTGTAGTATAATCTGAAGTCAGGAAAGTTGATTCCTCCAGCTCCATTCTGCTTTCTCAAGACTGCTTTGGCTATTCAGGGCCTTTTGTATTTCCATGTGAATTGTGAAATTTTTGCCCTAGTTCTGTGAAAAATACTATTGGTAATTTGATAGGGATTGCATTGAAATTGTAGATTGTGTTTGGTAATAAAGTCATTTTCACAATATTGATTCTATTTACCCAAGAACGTGGAATATCTCTCCATCTGTTTATGTCATCTTTGATTTCTTTCATCATTTCAGTTCAGTTCAGTCGCTCAGTCGTGTCCAACTCTTTGCAACCCCATGAATCACAATTGCCAGGCCACCCTGTACATCACCATCTATCAGAGTTGACTCAGACTCACATCCATCTTGTCCGTGATGCCATCAAGCCATCTCATCCTCTGTTGTCCCCTTCTCCTCCTGCCCCCAATCAGCCCTCCCAGCATCAGAGTCTTTTCCAATGAGTCAACTCTTCGCATGAGGTGGCCAAAGTATTGGAGTTTCAGTTTTAGCATCATTCCTTCAGAATGGACTGGTTGGATCTCCTTGCAGTCCAAGAGACTCTCAAGGGTCTTCTCCAACACCACAATTCAAAAGCATCAATTCTTTGGTGCTCAGCTTTCTTCACAGTCGAACTCTCACATCCATACATGACCACTGGAAAAACCATAGCCTTGACTAGACAGACCTTAGTCAGCAAACTAATGTCTCTGCTTTTGAATATACTATCTAGGTTGGTCATAACTTTTCTTCC
>SJYW01018463.1:336481-349837 GCA_006410735.1 Raphicerus campestris | reverse complement strand
TGTTTGTTTTTTGCCCCACCTCACATCTTGAGGGATCTCAGTTCCCTGACCAGGGATTGAACCCAATGAAAGTGCCGAGTCCTAACCACTGAACCACCAGAGAATTCCCCATAACTTTCTTTTTGGAAACTAGCTTACAAGAGCCAGAGAGAGATCCCAGGAGACAGCATGGTCTAGAGGACTGAACATCAGCTAAGAAGTGAAATAAACAGGGGGTCAGTTTCTAGAATAGTAACTTATGAACTGAGTGGCTTTTTATGATTTTTTTTTTTTCTTACAAAGGGATGGAGAGGACAGAGGTCAGAGCAAGCATTTAGAAGATTCACATGTGAGTAAAGTTAAGTCCAGGACTCTGGAGTAAGAAGCCCCAAGAGGAGATTTAGAGCAAATACTTATTTTCCAAGCAGATGACAGAATGTTCAGTTCAGTTCAGTCACTCAGTCGTGTCCGACTCTTTGTGACCCCATGAATCGCAGCACGCCAGGCCTCCCTGTTCATCGCCATCTCTTGGAGTTCACTCAGACTCATGTCCATCAAGTCCATGATGCCACCCAGCCGTCTCATCCTCTGTCGTCCCCTTCTCCTCCTGCCTCCAATCCTTCCCAGCATCAGAGTCTTTACCAATGAGTCAACTCTGCATGAGGTGGCCAAAGCACTGGAGTTTCAGCTTTAGCATCCTTCCAAAGAAATCCCAGGGCTGATCTCCTTCAGAATGGACTGGTCAGATCTCAGTTAGGCTTACATTAATACTAGTTGATCAGAGTATTCTGATGTTATTTCTTTAAATTTGTATCTGTCAATACAAATCACTATATTTTATACTGAAAGAATGTTGATACTTTTCTGATTCAGCCAGGCAGTCTGCTTGTTTAAAAAGTTATCTGAAAATTATTTAATAAAAAATCAGGCAACTGTATTTCTTATATATAAAATGTTACTTTAGTTATGACCAAAGGAAAAAAAATGGGCTTCCGTATTTCTGAAGAATAAATGCTAAATTTAGCACAACCAAGTTCAGGCCCAAACTCTCTCAATTATTAGTTGGATGGCCTTGAGCTATGTAACTGAACCATGCTTCAACTTCCTCAAGTATAAATAGCAATGATACCATTTCCCTCACATAATATTTATTTGGCAATTAGCTGAAATAATGTAAAAGGGTAATGGATGAATTGGAGCAGGAAAATTATGTGAGAGATTTCTACATATGGAAGTCAAATTGAATGTCAACTTGCAGCCCATTTCCAATGTCTTAGTAAAGTAGTACTTTTATTACCTCTTGTCAAGTAGATATCTGGGACAGAGGGACACCGTTTGCAGTTGGTGCACAGGAGAACCTGGAAGGGAGGACACTGAGGTCGTAAGATTCAAAGTTAAGAAAACCATACTGGAGGATATCAGGATGATGCGAACCAGTATTCAGGAGCAGGTAAGTGTCATGGGGCCCTGAACTAAAATGACAGGGCATTAAAAAAGAAAGACTGCAGGCTGGCTCCAGCACTCAATCTGAGAGGGGACAGGGGTACTGAAAGGAGAGAGGAAAAGGGAGGCCACCCAGTCCAGCACCCTGGGGAGGGACTTGCACTTGGAGGAGGTGACTGTGTGAGTGACTGTAGCTTTAACTCCAGAGACCCAGCCATCTTGACAGTGATTTCCTATGCTGATGATCAGACTATCCTTTCCCTAAGAGCCCCTGTGTCAGGACAGAAATGTAGATGAGACCTGTGGAGGGGAAGGACAGGGAGCTCAGTTCCTAATACACTCAGACCTCCACAGCCACTGGTTCTACATCCAGACTCAACCCACCTACCGAGCATCTGTGGATTCTGGTATCATGATGGGCCTGGAACCAATACCCTGCAGATATTGGCAGATGACTGTATATGACTTTGAGTATGACCCTAACCCTTGGGAACGATATTTCCTCCTGGTAACATTTTTCTGCCACAGATGATTATGCAGATAACACTTTTTCAATATAGAGAAAAATCCCAGTCAGAAGATGATTTAAATAAAGAACCCACCTGCTGACACAGGAGGCATAAGAGACACGGGTTTGATCCCTGGGTTAGGAAGATCACCTGGAGGAGGAAATGACAACCCACTCCAGTATTCTTGCCTGGAAAAGGAGCGGGTTGGGGGACAAGGGGGGCTACAGTCCATAATGTCACAAAGAGTCAGACACGGCTGAAGGGACTTTGCATGCATAGCCATCAAGAGAACTTTAGTCTTCCCAAGTGGCACTAGTGGTAAAGAATCTGCCTACCTCTGCAGGAGATGCAAGAGACACAGGTTTGATCCCTGGATCAGGAAGATCCCCTGGAAGAGGAAGTGGCAACCTGCTCCAATATTCTTGCCTGGAAAATTTCATGGACAGAGGGGTCTGGCAGGCTGGAGTCCATAAGGTTGCAAAGAGTCAGACATGACTGAGCATGCACACACATAGCCTTCAAGAGAACTCTGGTAGTTTAATCACAACAACCATTTGCAGCAGGAAGATCTACTAAGCACAGCACTTATCTATGTTTTTCTTCTTTCATTTTTAATTATGAAATTATGAGATTGGCACTGCTGCTGCTGCTGCTAAGTCGCTTCAGTTGTGTCCGACTCTGTGCGACCCCAGATATGGCAGCCCACCAGCCTCCCCCGTCCCTGGGATTCTCCAAGCAAGAACACTGGGGTGGTTTGCCATTTCCTTCTCCAATGCATGAAAGCGAAAAGTGAAAGTGAAGTTGCTCAGTCGTGTCTGACTCTTAGCTACCCCATGGACTGCAGCCCACCAGGCTCCTCCATCCATGGGATTTTCCAGGCAAGAGTACTGGAGTGGAGTGCCATTGCCTTCTCTAGAGATTGGCACTAATATTCCCATTTTACATATGACAACACTGAGACATAGCAAAGTTAAAAAAAATGATAAGTGGTGATTCCCAGATTGGAAACTGGGCTGTCCCATTCCAAGCCTCATGCTTAACCCTCATACTTCTACTTCAAAACCATTTCTATACATAGATTTTGACTTTCCCACAGGTCAACATGTGGTCTGCAGCTATTTCTATGGAAGATTTCTGCCAAAGAAAATTCGTTGTGACAGGCAAGTAGCAGAACTCCCATTCCTAAGGTGTTGAGCCTCAAATTATATTCCAGGTTCTCCAAGCCTATTGGGTTTAAAAATAGCCTGGGCTTTTTCTCCCATCCATGCATAGGATAACATACATTAACTGAAGACTCTAACACACTTGCAAATGCAGCCACCCAGAAGGTAAAGCATTACAGCAGCCTACATAGGCAGCTATGCAAATGAAAAATAACTTTGCTTTTAAATGACTAACAGACCTGGAATGGCTTGTATCAAATAAGCATTGATATGCCCATGGGCTTTTCTAGAAAGATCCCAAGAGTTCAGAATTGTAAAACTAAACTTGAAGTCTTCAGTTGTAGCATAAATAAAATATGGTGATTATAATCAGTATAGATTTATTTGGCTGCCTCATACTTAATTTGTAAATTTTTCTTCATGCTAAAGAGCAAAATAAGGTGCGTCTTGTAACATCATTTGAATTCAACTTGGTTGAACCCTGTCCTTTCAAGCCTAGCTGGCCTCTCTTCAAAAGAAGCACTATCTAAGTCTTTGTAACAACTCCTGGGAGCTACTGCATTTTGAGCAAATATGAATTTTGCAACAAGTGAGAGATTCTGTCTCAATGGATTATACTGTGAAAATCCAAAGAGATAAACCATTGTATTTTAAGTACTAGATTACAAATTTTACTTTACTTGAACTTTACTTAAACTCCTAGAGGGTGAGACCTTTTGAATTCTTTAGTTAAGAAGACTGCTAAAGAAACAGAGACATAGATGTAGAGAACAGACTTACAGACACAGCGGGGGAAGGAAGGGTGGGATGAATTGAGAAAGTAGCACTGACATATACATGCTATCATGTGTAAAACAGAGAGCTAGTAGGAAGATGGTGTATAGCACAGAGAGCTCAGGTCAGAGCTCGGTGATGGCCCAGAGGGGTGGGATGGGAGCGAGGCTCGTGAAGGAGTATATATATATATATATATATATATGGATAGCTGGTCACGTTCTTGTACAGCTGAAAGCAACTCAACATTATAAAGCAGTTCTCTTCCAACTAAAAAGTTAAAAAGAAGACTGTTAGAGCATTTTGCAGATACTGAAAAAGAAAGGTGTTTGCTATTTAAGATATATTAGTATAACTAATGTTACATTTTTTAAGTGTTATCTGCAGAAAGGAAACATCAGAACAGAAAGCAAGAATGAGTACCATATACTGTAATCCTCTGTATCCACCCGTATTCAGGGAGGGAACATTTGAAGAAGGTAGGAAGGCTGCCCTAGTGCCCTTAATGGCCTATAACAGGGTGCCCTCCATCTCTCTGAGAACTGTTCACCACAGGTATATTTGAATGCAATAACTTTTAACACAGCAGTCATTCTGACCCCCGCAGGATTCACAGAAGTAAACTGCAGAGTAAGTGGTCAGTCAGAAAAAAAATCTGAAAAAAGTCAGAAAAAAAAAACAAAGTAGGTCCTTTGAGATGAAAACTTTGAGGATAAACTTCTACGAGTACAGTGGAAACAAAAACAAGTCTAAAAGATTGGTGAGCAGAACAAGACAGTGAGGCATTAAAGATTCCAGAAATATCTTCACTGCAATGGTCTCTGGGAATTGAGTATTCTTATTTTGAAAGTGTTAGTCACTCAGTCGTGTCTGACTCTTTGTGACTCCACGGACTGTAGCCCACCAGGCTTCTCTGTACATGGAATTCTCCAGGCAAGAATTCTAGAGTGAGTTGCCATTCCCTTCTCCTGGGGAACTTCCCAATTCAGGGATTGAACCCTGGTCTCTGGAATTGCAAGTGGATTCTTTACGGTGTGAGCCACCAAATATCAGAAAAGTATTTTAAATAATGCTATTTATTCTTATTTTACTTGAATATAAATCATTATATGTTGAAAGAGAAAAGTATTTTAATTAATGCTATTTTTCACTGAGAGAAGCATCTGTAACTCTGTGGTACTATGAATGATTGAGGTGTCCTTGTAAATGATTACCATTAAACAAGGTTTTTTTTAATATAAACTAAAGAGGAAGAAAGTTTTCATGAGAAATGTAGTCAGCAGTTTTTGACATGAGTCAACATAGTCTTTCAACCCGGGAGAGAATTTTTGAGGAAGCGTCCCTGGTTAGTAAATGTGAATATGAAACTCCCAAAAAAGAGTATGATGGGACTCTTTACAGGCATCTCTACCTTCTCTTTCTTTTCATAGGCAGGCAAATCATTCAGAGGTGTACCTAGGGACAAAAAGAAAAATAAAATGAGGTAGAGATTGGGATCATTTCCCTTGTGAGATTTAATATAACCCTTTCTGACAGTTAGCTTCCCTGGTGGCTCAGATGGTGAAGTATCTGCCTGCAATGCAGGAGACCTGGGTTTGATCCCTGGGTCAGGAAGATCCCCTGGAGAAGGAAATGGCAACCCACTCCAGTACTCTTGCCTGGAAAATTCCATGGATGGGGGAGCCTGGTAGGCTACAGTCCATGGGGTTGCAAAGAGTCGGACAAGACTGAGCCACTTCACTTTCACTTTCTGACAGTTGGTCTGCCGTCAGATGGACAAGAGTGAGGTAGTGGGATGTGCTGGGAGGTTCCTGCCATAGTTGAAGCAAGAGATAATGGAGTGTTGAACTATGATTTTAGCAGTGGCTATTGAGAGTCCCTTGGACTGCAAGGAGATCCAACCACTCCATTCTGAAGGAGATCAGCCCTGGGTTTTCTTTGGAAGGAATGATGCTGAAGCCAAAACTCCAGAACTTTGGCCACCTCATGCGAAGAGTTGACTCATTGGAAAAGACTCTGATGCTGGGAGGGATTGGGGGAAGGAGGAGAAGGGGATGACAGAGGATGAGATGGCTGGATGGCATCACTGACTTGATGGACGTGAGTCTGAGTGAATGGGGGACTTGGTGATGGAGAGGGAGGCCTGGTGTGCTGCAATTCATGGGGTCGCAAAGAGTCGGACACGACTGAGCGACTGAACTGAACTGAACTGACCTGATAGGAGACATGTTCAGGTTTGGGATATTGTGTTTCAAGAACTAAGAGGATTTACTGACAGAATAAATAGGAGAATGAGCAGAAGAGTGAAGTAGTGAGAAAGTTGTGGGAAATTTTTCAGGAGAAAGTCAATGGCACTGTTTTGACCGGGTTAGCTATTATTCGTCTTAGTGGATGACTGTCATCCTATTCAGCTGCCCTGCCTTTTCTTGGTTATGCTGGGTCTTGGCTGCCATGTGCAGGCCATCTCTAGTTGTGGTGAATGGGGGATACTCTTCACTGAAGTGCATAGGCTTCTCATTGCAGTGGCTTCTCTTGCTGCAAAGCACGGGCTCTGGGCACATGGGCCTCAGTGATTATGGCTTGTGGGCCCTAGAGCTTGTAGGCTCAGCAGTTGTGGCATCCAAGCTCTAGAGCTCCTGGGCTCAGAAGTTGTGGCACATGGGCTTAGTTGCTCCTTGGCATGTGGAATCTTCCCAGGCCAGGGATCAAACCTATGTCCCCTGTCTTGGCAGGTGGAATCTTAACCACAGGGAAGTCCAAGACAGACACTCCAGACTCTTTTCTCATATTTCTGTGTTCTTATCTTCTTAGAGTCTCATCTCCAGAAGTTGAAACCAGAAAACTCCCTTTCCCAGGCTCCTTTGTAGCTAAGGTCAGGCATGTATTGACAAGTTGCTTCAGTCGTGTCCACTTCTTTGCAACCCTATGGACTGTAGCCCACCAGGCTCTTCAGTTCATGGGATCCTCTAGGCAAGAATACTTGAGTGGACTGCCATGTTCTCCTCTAAGAAATCTTCCCAGGTCAAGCATTTGACCTTGAATCTGGCCACCACATGTACTCATCAAGATTTTGATGAGGAATTCAGCTACTTGAGGAAGCAAAGGGCAAGTGGAATCCATTTGTCTGTATCTCTCTTTGAGAAGGAGCAATATCAGCTATTCTGGAGTCCAGTGTCCAGCCTCAGCAGAATGAGCTTACATGCCTGCACTCAATTGTAGTGCAGTCTTTGGAGCAGCACCAGGGCAGTGCAATTTTGGTATTATTGCAGGATAAAGTATCCCAGACCTGACTTTCTACTGTTCCCATAAAGTCTGTGAGCTACCTGATACCCTCTACTCAGTCAGGTAGAGTAGGCTCTGTTGTTTCCAAGAACACACAGATACATACACATCTGGAAACAGCCACCCAGAGATACCAAGCAGGAGTATGAAACTCAGAGGAAATGGCAAGTCTGGAGACATAAACTTGAAGGCCACTGGTATATAGACAATATTTAGAGTATCAACCCACTCCAGTGTTCTTGCCTGGAAAATCCCAGGGACGGGGGACCCTGGTGGGCTGCCATCTATGGGGCTACAGAGTCGGACACGACTGAAGTGACTTAGCAGCAGAGTCTTAAAGTTAGAACAACTCACCAAGTGAGAGGCTATATTTAGAGAAAATGAGAGTAAGTAGAGGTCAGACAGCTCAAAAGAGGAGAAGTCAGGAAAGGATACTTTGAAGAAGGAGCCACTGAGACAGAAAACAAAACAAAGCTGAATATTGAGACGTTCAAAGAAGTGTTTTAATAAGGACTGTCATGATTCTGAGCCTATGAGGTCAGAAGGAAGGACTCCTGATGAATAGAGAGAGAAGGTCCCTAAAAAAATGTATGTTCTGCACAATAGCCTTGTGTTTGCATGACTAAGAATGAAAGGTCTAGGGACGAAACTGTTGAGGCATGGTGTCACATCTTAGGGACAATGACTGATAGTATGTAAATGAACTAAAAGAGCTAGAACTGTGAAGCTCATATCTGTTGTTCTAATGGGATATTGATGTGGATCTGAACTTCATGGCATCAATGGACATATATGTTCTGTCCTGTCCTTCAACAGTGTTTAGTAGCAATGTTGGTAGATGTGATGAAAACCATAGTGTGGGTATCTAACCAGACTTCCCAGTTCTCTACCGCCTGTTAGTACAAGCAGGACCAAGCCTTTAAAATAAGGTAGCCCCAGATGATTCTTTATGTAAATAAGGAAATGGAGGTTCTTACAGTCTTAAGAAGGAGATGCTGAATATTCTGACAATTAGGGCAGAAGGGAATTGCCAAATAATGTAAAATAGCAATATCATTATTTAACAATAGTAAAAATAGCAATTAGTTTAAAAACAAATGTAGATTATAAGAGGTATCATCATATTTATATCCTAATTTGGTGAATTGGATGAAACTGGTTTTATTAAGTTTGAAACTTCATAAGAAAAAATTTGAAAAGTAAATGGTTACTAAGATCAAAGTGGAAAAGCACTAGTATTTTATCTGCCTCTGTCATGTCTTAAATTCAACATTTAAAAACTAAGATCATGGCATCAGGTCCCATTACTTCATGGCAAATAGATGGGGAAACAATGGAAACAGTAACAGACTTTACTTTATTGCACTCCAGAATCATGGCAGATGCAGCCATGAAATTAAAAGACACTTCCTCTATGACAAACCTAGATAGCATTTTAAAAAAAGCAGAGACATCACTTTACCAACAAAGGTCCATCTAGTCAAAGCTATGGCTTTTCTAGTAATCATGCATGGATGTAAGAGCTGGACCAAAAAGAAAGCTGAGTGGCAAGGAATTGATGCTTTTGAATTGTGGTGTTGAAAAAGACTCTTGAGAGTCTCTTGGACTGCAAGGAGATCAAACCAGTCAATCCTAAAGGAAATCGATCCTGAATATCCATTGGAAGGACTGATGCTGAAGCTGAAGCTCCATCTGATGCGAATAACTAATTCATTGGAAAAGACCCTGAAGCTGGGAAAGATTGAAGGCAGGAGAAGAAGGGGATAACAGAGGATGAGATGGTTGGATGGCATCATGGACTCAATAGACATGAGTTTGAACAAGCTCCAGGAGTTGATGATGGACAGGGAAGCCTGGTGTGCCACAGTCCATGGGGTCTCAGAGTTGGACACGACTGAGAAACTGAACTGTCGTGTCTTAAAATACAGTTTTTACTCAAAGAAAATGTACTTTTTTTATTACTATAATCTAAGTATGCAAATACTACCAAGGAATTCATATATATTTATGTACCAGTATAGTATCTGGCTTAAACAGACCTAATTTCTCACCATTATAAGAAGTTGAGGTTCCTCATTGCTTTAATCTTAGGTGAAATTTCAATGTATCTTCAAGATAGGGTTTCAAGTTATTGTGCTCCCCAGATGAAAAAAAAATATATTTCAGTATACCCCATCTTGTTTGGACAGGCAGCTTTCTACTGCCTCTCAGAGTGGAAAATGTATTTAAAATTCTCTGTTACAAGCTGTATATAGAACCTCTCTACTTATTCGTAGTAGTTTGAACCATACAAAATTGCAATGCTATAGGGTCAAGAAAAGGTTGAATATCAGCAATTCATCTGGTTTAATGAAATGCTCTTTCTACATACGATATTTATTGCACACTTCATTCATCTCTAACATAGCTCCTGGGACATTTGATAACCTGTGCTCCTGCATGAAATAGAAACAGAATTGACAAGAAACATCAGCATGTATGCACTAAAACATACAGGTGCTCTTAGTTAACATATGTATATTCCCGGCAGTAGCATCAATCATTCCATAAATTCTGCTTTTATACCATCACTAGCATGGAAGCCCAAATAGTTAATTCAATAATTATCTTATTAGATATATTCAAGTCCTGATTCCAAAAGAAATTCAATTTGTGTCTATAATAATAAATTTCCTTGAAGGGAAAGTGGAGAGACCAACTCACTGGAGCCAACCTACAAATCAGAAGAGTGACAGGATATCTTATATTCACTTCTACTATAACGTTACAGAGTAAGCTTATTATTTTTTGATAGGTGTGTAATTGAATATTAACAGTAGGTGTCACATGCCTCCAAATAAGGTGTTAAAATACCCATGAAGGACTTGCAAAGGGATAAAATAGCATTTATTTGTCCTTAGCCTAAGGAGTGACTTGGAAGTAAGTAGCAAGGGTGAGATTTTAAGAGAACAATTTCTCTATAAAATTTGTTTGCATGATAAACATCACATTTTTGTCTGTGAAGGCTTTGCATGTTTTTCTTTCTCTCTGAAATTATTTCTTACTACTCCAAGCTATGTTGCTCACACCCTAACTTAGTACTATATCTAGATTACTTGTTTTATAAGAGCTTTGTGATAGCACTTATCTCAATTTATTATCATTAAATATATTTATTTCATCTGGTAGGACAAGCTCCATGAGGTCAGAAACTTTCTTATCCAGCAAACATCAATCCACCATTGATTCTTCTGCATGGAGCACCATATACAAGGCACCAATTGGCAGCAGATATGAGCCAATGGCTCAAAATGAGGAAATCTATAAGGTCAAATCTGTTGAGTCAATTCACATAATCATCTTGATCAATAAAATTGGCAGTTCACATGTGAAAAATACAAAAGGACTATAAAGAAATGAAAAGAGTCAAACTCATTAGCAGGTGACACAAATTTAATTATCACTCATCGAGTAGAAATGAAAGATTTTTGTTTTTTGGATAAGTGCTGGCCAGAGTGTAGAGAAATTTCTTCCTTGTCTTTTAAAAATCTGTCCTTGATCTTAATTTTTCTACACTGGTCAAATATAATGGCCAAACATGATCTCTTCAATATAAATGCAGCTATTTTTGAAATGATGACCAAATAATACTGGTATCGAACTTTTGTAAAGTTCCATATATCAGAATCTGTCCGTTAAGTTTTCATTTAAATGTTTACAGGTATGGCCCCTCCATATCCATGAAGTAGTAGACAGGATCATACAATTTTAGAATTTGCATGTACACTTTCTCCTCTCTCTGCTGCTTCGTCCCCACTCTGAACCTCACCATTTTTTCTAACTTTATGATTTTCTTTGATCTTTTAATTTTTTATCTCGTTAGAGTTCTTAGATAATCATATGGCTAAAACCTTCATAGAGAGTAGCATGGAAGCATACACACAACCATATGTAAAATAGATTGCCAAAGGAAATTTTTAGTATGACTCAGGGAATTCAAACTGGAGCTCTGTAACAACCTAGAGGGGTGAGAAAGTGTGGGATGTGGGAGGGAGGTTCAAGAGGGAAAGGACATATGTATACCTATGGCTGATTCATGTTGATGTATGTCAAAAATGAAGCTAATATTATAAACCAATTATCCTTCAATTAAAAATAAATATTTTTACAAAGAGTTTGTCTTTTTGGATGATTGAGTTTTCCAAAAGTTAGAAAAAGGAGGGAGGTAGTTTAATATCTTTACTTTTTTCTTTTTCTGATTGTGAAATAGTAAGTTTATGAACATGCTCCTGTCTGTAAGAGGCACAGGTAGAGGTATACAATGTGAATCTGATCAGGAAGATCGGTTCTAGTTCTTTGTTTCACCTTTTCTTTTACCAAATGTATCACCTTTCTCAGTGCAGGTAACATGTGACCCAAGAGGACAGAGAACATCTCCTTCAAAAAGGCTTTCAGCTGCTGCATCCACATTTCTGTGAGTTATTGGTTCACAGCCAAAAAACTCCCACCTTCATGTTTGAACATTTTTTTCCCAAGTTACAAGAAACAGGAAAGCCCCTTAAGGGAAGAATAATTTCTACTGACAGGGCTCAAACTTCAGCATACTCCAGGCTTTCAGTAAGTCTTACACTAAACTCATATATCTGTTCAACTTCTGCCCCAATTAAAAACAGCCTTTAACTCTGTTCAGCAGGCTGAGATATCATGTCCAAAAAAGAAAATTCGAGTTCCCTTATCAGGTAACTGTAACTGCTTCCTCGAGTAACAACACAGCAGGAATGTCAATACTGAGGAAAATTACAAGGGATGCTCAGTACAGGTCAGAGTGGACCCTCCATAAACATAGTTTTAAAAACCAATGACTGCATGCATAAGACTATTGCCTTCATGAAATACATACAACAAGATAACAACCATGTGTGCACAGCGCCCCCAAGGAAATTTCTATAGGAAACAGCAGATTTAGAGCCTTGGTTCAGGAGTGAGGTAAACCTGAGATTGAAGTCAACAACGTGACCCTAGTTAGCTGCCTATCTTTCTCTAACACTCAATTCCCACATATTTAAAATAGACCCAGGAACTTCTCTGGTGGTCCAGTGGGTTTGATTCCTGATTAAGGAACTAAGATACCACAGGCTGCAGGGCAACTAAGCCCATGCTCCACAACTAAAGGCCTCATGCTGCAACAGAGAGCCCGTGAACCACAGTGAAGACCCAGAGCACCCCAAATTATTAAAAAACAGAAAGAAGACTAAAAATTAATAGTCATTAAAAAGTAATTAAATAGACTTACAGTGTTTTTGTAGATTTAAATGGAATAATGTGCTAACCTCAGCATAATACCAGATTTACAGCATACATTCAGTAAATTATAAGTGCCTTTGCTTAAATAATTAAATCTTTTAAAAACTTTCTGATGATTTATTGATGGCTTATGAGTGATATAATCAATTAAATCGGGAAGAATACAGAAACACTTGGAGACATTTTCTCTCAAAATTGTAACCATGTTAATAACAGAATGCTGCCCTCTTACTTTACCTGCAGACTCCTGGTACAAAGTTAACAAATTTTCTGAACTGTAATAAAATGACTAATGGAGGGAGTGGATAAAATTAGTTCATTTGAATTCTATGTAATGATATGCAAATTAGTTATCTGAGCCTGGTAGCTTCATTGAAGCTTGATGTTACTGAAGAATATTATGAAACATGATTTGTAACCAGCCTTTTGGCCTCTGCTGTATAAGGTGGTCATGACTGTAATTAAAGTTAATCACAAGTTATACTGCAGAGCAGGAAATATTGTGATAGAGATACACTGGGAGAGGAATGCCAGGATTTAATCACTGGATGCTAAAGTATTTATATCAGAGAATGGAGAAAGCTAGCTTCAAAGCAAGTGAAAATTAAGGGATTACATGAATCAAACTTCTAGATGAAGAAATGGATAATGACTTTTGTTTATATGTATAAATGGGGATTAAGCTGAATAGTATCCATCACAGTGGATAAAAAGTGGCATTATCTCAGGAAGAGATTTATACAAAATAAACACTCATCAAAATATCATGGTAGAAGAGGAAAACTAGACAAATCTAACAATCTAAAAATAACAAAATGATTAATTATTTCAGGTATAACCTCACCTGCCAAATTATTCAATCATAGACTGATGCTTTTAGAGACTTAGGTACATGACTAAGTACTTATGTTTAAATTTCAGAT
>SJYW01018463.1:310628-329543 GCA_006410735.1 Raphicerus campestris | reverse complement strand
TTCAGGTATAACCTCACCTGCCAAATTATTCAATCATAGACTGATGCTTTTAGAGACTTAGGTACATGACTAAGTACTTATGTTTAAATTTCAGATGAAAATCATAATTAGCTTTGCAGAAACAGACCTTCCTCAGCTCACATTGGGGTTATATTCCAGTAAACTCACTGTAAATTGAAAATATAAGTCAAAATGCATTTAATACACCTCACCTACTGAACATTAATAGCTGAGCCTAGCCTACCTCAAATGTGCCTGTAACAGTTACATTAGCCTACAGATGGGCAAAACCGTCTCACACAATGTCTATTTTATAACAAAATGCTGAATATTTTAAGTGATCTATTGAATACTGTACTCAAAGTGAAAAACAGAATGGCTATATGGAGAAAGAATGATTGTATTTGTATTGGTTGTTTACCATAGTGATTGCATGGCTGACTGGAAACTGAGGCTCTCTGTCCCACCTAGCATCATGAGACAGGATTATACCACTTATTGCTAGTCCAGGAAAAGATCGAAATTTGAAGTATATTTCCTAATGAATACATATCACTCTTGCAGCATCCTAAAGTCAAAAAATCTAAGTTGAGCCATCATAAGTCAGAGCCTGTCTGTACCATGATTATAATTCTATAAATAATTCATATCTAAGAAATTAAAGTTATGTTAGTATATTCAGTATACCTTCTTTGAGTCAGGACTCAGAGTAATATTTTCTCCTTGATTATTTGTATTTCATATTTTTAATAAACATATACTACTTGATTTACTCTTTATAAATACAGAATTTTAAGTCCTCCATCTAATGTAGTGGGAAATGTTCATTGTGGAACAATTGAATGCTTCTTTCTAGAATATCAACCAGAGTTCTTCTGGTGTGGAAAAAAATAATTCAACACAGAAAATATTCAATTTACAAAGAAAGATTAATTTGGCCATGTGGACCATGAAAATTGAATTAATCACTCATATGATACATCTGAAAGTTGCCTCAAATTATTTATACTAAATGATTAATTCTTTAAAGCTGTTTCATTTTTATATTCTTAAAAGAAAATCATAGAAATCACTTAATATATATGAGACCAAAGTAGGATTCATAGAGCAAATGTTATATTTTATTTGTAAATGAAATCCAATACTAGAAACAAAACATTACTATATGAAAAGATAACTGTTGAATTTTAATTAGGCTGAGATGATATCTTTGGGTTATATTTAATGCTTCTAGAGATTGTTATCAGTCAATTAATTATGCCTATGCCCTGGTGATCAAATAGAAGATTTAACAAATGCATCTGATTACTCTCAAGTTAACTAGGCTAGGCTTTCCTCTGAAAAATTACATTTTTAAAAGTACATGCATTTCATGTGGTGTAAGAAGTTGGAACTTATTTCCCTTTTGCTGGTGATTGTAAGGAGGAGTAAGAAGGGATGGGAAGGGACCTGGCAGGAACATGTAACTACAAATAGGCTGTCAGCTTGAATTAGTACTATTCTGTATGAAAGTGAAAAGTGAAAGTGTCAGTTGCTCAGTTGTGTCTGACTCTGAGATCCCACGGATTGCAGCCAGCAAGGCTCCTCTGTCCATGAATTCTCCAAGCAAAAATACTGGTGTGGGTAGCCATTCCCTTCTTCAGGGGATTTTCCTGACCTGGAGATCAAACTCAGATCTCCCACATTGCAAGTGGACTCTTTACCATTTGAGCCACCAGAGAAGCCACTATTCTGTATAGGTAAAGCAAAATATGAGATACCTAAAGACAAGTTCTTGCAGAAAACAAAAATGTAACTCTACATAAATAAAGTAATGCAATGCTCCTAATTCATGATTCAGAAATGGAATACTGAGACCAATAAGAGGTCACATTTATGACCACCACTAAAAAGTCTACAAACAATAAATGCTGGAGAAGGTGTGGGAAAAAGGAAGCCTCCTATACTGTTGGTGGGAATAGAAATTGGTGCAGTCACTATGGAAAACAGTGTGGAGGTTCCCCAAAACCTAAAATTGGAGTTACTGTATGACCCAGCAATCCCATTCCTGGGCACATACACAGATAAAACTATAATTTGAAAAGATACAAGTGGCCCTGTGTTCATAGTAGCACTATTTACAATAGCCAAGACATGGAAACAAACTGAATGTCCATTGACAAATGAATGGATAAAGAAGATGTGGCATATACTTATACAATGGAAAACTACTCAGTTATGAAAAAGAATGAAACAATGTCATTTACAGTAACATGGATGGATCTAGAGGTTACCATACTAAGTGAAAGTATATTAGAAAGAGGAAGACAAATACCAGATCATATTACTTATACATGGAATCTAAAATATGACAAAAATAAACATATCTATTAAACAGACACAGAGAATAGACTTGCAGTTGCCAAGAGGGAGGAAGTGGGGAAGAAAAGGATTCAGAGTTTGAGATTAGTAGATGGAAACTAGTATATATAGGATGGATAAACAACAAGGTCCTACTGTATAGCACAGGGAACTATATTCAATAGCCTGTGATAAAACCATAATGTAATAAATATGAAAAAGAATAAGCATATATATATATGTCTATTGATATCAATCACTTTGCTATACAGAAAAAATTAACACAACATTGTAAATCAGCTATACTTCAATAAAATATTTTTAGTTTAATAAAAGAAGTCATGTTATAGTAAAAGAAACATAGAGGAATCACAGAAAATTAATAATTTTAGCCTTTGGAGTTGATTTGTCTTTATTATTACAAAAAAGTTCAGGGGAAAATATATTCCTTTAGGACATTTATCTGGAGTGACTTTCCCAGAAGGATGGCATCTTTGCTAGTTATTCTAGCAGCTTCTGAGAATAGGGTAATGAAGGCTGCTTACACTGATATAGATAGCCAGTGACTCATAATGCAGGATCTGCCACTTACAAGCAATGACAATTTGGACAAGTCATATGAACAACCTGAGCCTGTTTCCCATCTGTATAACAGGTAAAAGGAATCGTGTCCTATAGGATTGCCATAATTAAATTAAATGCTATGTAAAAAACATTTAACATTTAACACTGGCTACTAGCTAGACATCTGTATAAATTTTCTATTATCATGTGACAAGTTACCACAAACTTAATGGCTTAAAACTACATTCACTATTAACACAGTTTTGTAGGTCAGAAGTTGAGGTGAACTCAGCTGAGCTCTCTGCTTAGGGTTTTGCAAAACTGAAATCAAAGTGTCAGTCAGATATGTTCTTATCTGAAGTTCTGAGTCCTCCTTCGAGCATATTCCTATTATTGACAGAACGCAATTCCTTGCAGTCATCCCAGCTGCCTTTATGGCTGTTGGCTGGAGGTCAATCAGCTCCTAAGAGTCCTTGCATGAGGCCAAATCTCCAGTACATTAATTCTCTGACTTGAATGGCTATACACTCCAGCAGTCTTGCTGGAAAATTCCAAGGACAGAGGAGCCTAACGGGCTACAGTCTAGGGGTCACAAAGAGTCTGACACAACTGGGAGACCAACACTTTCACTTTCACATTTTCCCTTCTGGATCACGGAGAAAATGTGGTATTATCAACTTGAATGATTAGATTAGGCCTGACCATCTCCATGAAAAAGAAATGCAAAAAAGCAAATGGCTGTCTGAGGAAGCCTTACAAATAGCTGTGAAAAGAAGAGAAGTGAAAAGCAAAGGAGAAAAGGAAAGATATAAGCATCTGAATGCAGAGTTCCAAAGAATAGCAAGAAGAGATAAGAAAGCCTTCCTCGGTAATCAATGCAAAGAAATAGAGGAAAACAATAGAATGGGAAAGACTAGAGATCTCTTCAAGAAAATTAGAGATACCAAGGGAACATTTCATGCAAGACGGGCTCAATAAAGGACAGAAATGGTATGGACCTAAGAGAAGCAGAAGATATTAAGAATAAGTGGCAAGAATACATAGAAGAATTGTACAAAAAAGACCTTCACGACCCAGATAATCATGATGGTATGAGCACTCACCTGCCAGGGTCCAGCCCCCACAGGATCCAGGGGAATCTGAAGGGAAAACGGCATCGGCAGATGATTTAGAGAGAGATAAGGAAAGAATTGTTGTAGATAAGAAAATAGAGGAGAGAAAGAGGCTGATATTCCTTGGTTTACATAGAAAGCCAATAAAACAAGAAAAAGAGTTTGCCCTGTTCACGGAGGCCAAGGTACCCTCCCGGTCTCCTGAGGGAGTGAAGACGCACAGCATCTTTCTATTCAGTTCTTAAAAACCCGGGCAGATAAGTGAACGCAGGGAGCCTCTATGCTCCAAGGGATCAGCCAGGAAAAAAATAAAAACAGTAAGTGAGAAATAAAAGGACACGGGGTGACCAAGCTTCTTCTGCGAGCGAGGCCCATTATTTTTATTTTCAAAAGGGTCTTTTATACCTTTACTTGTACATAGAGAGAAATGAAAGATGCAAAGTCATACAGATTAAGCCCAAACATTACATCTGTTTTGTCTTTATTGAAACCAGGATTTTTTATGCAAATCTTTCTCATAGACAATGTTGAGTACATTATCTTCTGGCCTTGGAGGCCTATGGACATTTTATGACCCTCTTTTGATAAAGGCTGCTTAACCAGAAAACTTATTTTCCCTTGAAATGTTTTTTCTTTATATTTCTAATCTATGTCAGCCTCAGAAAGTATTAAACAAATTACATTTCTCATGGAGCAAAGGTGCAGTGAGTTACAAGAAAGAACCAATTCGCTCAAAAGTCTGATGTGGTTAGTTTCAAGGCTACACTTGTTTTTCTTGCATTCCAACTATGTTAACTAATGCACTCCCAGGTACACAGTGGATAAGAGATAGGGGAATTTAGCAACAAGCATTGGCCCAATAATGAAATCCTACACCAGCACTACTCTAATAACATTTAACTATTTAGAAGGCTCTATGTTTTAGGCTTCCCATGTCTCTCACAGTTGGGGAGCTGTAAACAATCACATGCATAGATGNAGGGGAATTTAGCAACAAGCACTGGCCCAATAATGAAATCCTACACCAGCACTACTCTAATAACATTTAACTATTTAGAAGGCTCTGTGTTTTAGGCTTCCCTTGTCTCTCACAGTTGGGGAGCTGTAAACAATCACATGCATAGATGTAAAAGTCTGGGGAAACCTGCCAAGCAAGCTAGAATGCTAACAGAGGGGGTTTGAGCTGAGACACTCCTTTTATATGCAGGAGGCTGCAAACTGGACTCTAAGTTAATTTTCCAGAGAAAGGTGGTCAGGGATAGCCCCATGTTAATGTCAGAGGAGTCGGTGAAAGTCATGAAATAGTAAAATAGACATATTCTGGTTTGGGGGTAGATGCTCAAGCAGGTCTAGGGAGCCCCTCGAGTCCTGAAGCCTTGCTTAACAGTTCTCTTCCACATGACCTTGTCATCAGTGGGATCTCCTGTACTGGCTTCCGGCACTCACCTAGACCCAGACATCCTAGAATGTGAAGTCAAGTGGGCCTTAGGAAGCATCACTACAAACAAAGCTAGTGGAGGTGATGGAATTCCAGTTGAGCTGTTTCAAATCCTGAAAGATGATGCTGTGAAAGTGCTGCACTCCATACTCCAGAAAATTTGGAAAATTCAGCAGTGACCACAGGACTGGAAAAGGTCAGTCTTCATTCCAATCCCAAAGAAAGGCAATACCAAAGAAAGCTCAAACTACTGCACAGTTGCACTCATCTCACATGCTAGTAAAGTAATTCTCAAAATTCTCCAAGACAGGCTTCAGCAATATGTGAACCATTAACTTCCAGATGTTCAAGCTGGTTTTAGAAAAGACAGAGGAACCAGAGAGCAAATTGCCAACATCCTCTGGATCATGGAAAAAGCAAGAGAGTTCCAGAAAAACATCTATTTCTGCTTNAAAAAAACTGGCTTGATAAAGGTAGATTTCTCAGGATACAAGGATAAAAATACAGTTTAACAGTTTGTTAGCTTGATTTAAAACTTAAACACTGAGATTTATGGACCTACATTGATATCTGTGTCCTAAGACCCACAAACATCAAAACCAGGCATGATGATGAGACATATTTGCCAAAAGGCATGTATTTCCATAAGTCCAGGTTTACACTAAAGCTAAAGCACCAGGAACATGAAAACATTGCCCCTCTTTGAATTTCAGCTCTGCAGCTTATTAGCTGAATGACTCTGTTCTTGTTCTTGAACCTCTCTAAATCTGTTGCCTCATTTCTAAAATGAAAATAGTAATGCTGAGTACAACAGATTTTATTTGGAATGACAGATAAATCAGTAAGAGGTTTTAAATACAAAAATACATCAGGATGTTCTACCATGGACTCTGCCTGTCTAGAGAGAAAAAGATACGAGTCTCAAGAGAGTACAGGTAATATTATTAAGACATATATCCTATGCCAGCAGCTAATCTTTCCCTTTAAGAATTTTCTTGTGGAGTTTATCTATGCAGAGGCACAAAGTTTCTCCTGACTAATGCATATTAACTCTTCATAAACTTCAGTATTAGCATGTTGAACTCATTCTCTGACACATGAAGAAGAAGTCACTGATAGATGCAGAAAGTCTTCTGGCTCAGATGTCAGAAATTTTTTGAAGTAGAAGAACATTTATAGTTCTTTCATTCCCTTCTTCACCTTTGTTCCCTCAAATTTCTAGGTTTTTTAAAGCAACTTATTCATGAGAGAAATAAATGTTATGAATATAAATTTTTTTCAGCTTTAGAACATCAAGTAACTGCTCCCATTTTAGTGGTCATGGGAATCTATCTTCCCTCTCTTGAGCATATTCTGTGATGGATTTGACATACTTGTTTAAACTGCTTATTGCTGCTTCATAGAGAAATCCCAAATAACATTTACACAGATTTTAACATCTTCTCTTAGCATAAATTATAACACTTTTTCTTGAATGCAAATAGAAAAACCACACCTTTTAAAAAATAAACTGAAATATTAACTAGAAATTTTACTGAATACTTACATGACAGAGCATTAACTTTATTTAATGTTCTCATCTTTTCTCCCCTCCTCTCTCTCTCTGTCATATGAATCATCTATATTTTCAATATTACTTATAGCCCCACCTGTTTCTGCTCCACACTCTTTAAAGACTGAGCAAATTCTATCTCCCCCTCTTCATTAATTACTCTCTCAGATCATTGATCTTAAGAGGCATATACTTTTCTAGCCAGATATTTTTCTACAAACTTCACTCTATCTTTCAGGTTAGTTGAAGTATACTGAGACCTGCATTTCAGAATACCATCACCATCTGGTTCGGTGAGAGCTGGCCAAAAGAGGAACCTATCAGAGGCCTAGAAGGTAGAACTTCTAAATGAAAAAAAAAAAAAAAAAATGGGAATCATTGTTATTACTACCAATTTGTGGGCTTCCCTGGTGGCTTAGAGGTTAAAGCGTCTGCCTGGAATGCAGGAGACCCGGGTTCGATCCCTGGGTCGGGAAGATCCCCTGGAGAAGGAAACTGCAACCAATCCCATGGAGGGAGGAGCCTGGTAGGCTACAGTCCATGGGGTCGCAAAGAGTTGGACACGACTGAGCAACTTCACTCACTCACTCACCAATTTGTATTACTGATATAGATAGTCCAAACAACCCAGTGGATTTAAGAGGATGATTGAATATCTACAATATCTACATTTAATGCAAGAACAAATCAGAGTTCTCAGAGAATATGATTTTCCCAAATCATATGTTTACCAAGTAGAAGTTACCAGCTATTATACAGTCTCCACCAATTTATGGTCCACCTACAGTTCTATAGAAATAGCTGACATGTAAGAATCTGTTTAGGGAAATAGAAGAGATGGAAATAGTGCATATACTAAAGGCAGTCTTAGTAGAAAGCTTCCAATTCATGATTCAGTGAAAGGCAAATACCAGAAATTTTCTGCATATATTTATGCCTCTAATATATGAGTAAAAATCATCTTGAATACTTAAACTAGTAAGTCCGAGAGAGTTATCAACTATTCTCAATGCTACATGAGCAAAATCAAATAACCTTATATGAAATTAAGGGTACTGAATATTAGTACATCTTTGCCTGACCTGAATTCTGTTGTTTACAGAGATGAGAATGAAAAGGTCTCCATATTAATGTCTGGTTATTAAAATTGCCTGTTAAAATAAGATAACTTTCCACATTAATAAATACCATCACTTTATGCTGTAAACTTACAATTGTCTGTAGAAGGCCCTTGATAGTAAATTAATTAAACCTCTGTTCCATTATGGTGTCAGTTAATTTGGAAACTCATTATTTATTTGGCACTAATTTAGCCTAGCAAATTAATTAGGAAGAGCATGGGAAAATAGATGATTCAACATAAAGTCCAAATCAAGACAAAGAGGCAAGATCAAGGGAACTTACTGAGAGACAAGGGACAGTTTCATCATCTTCAGGAGGGCCTTCTGTTTTCCCAAAGACAGCCAACACAGTGCAGAGAAGCTGCTCAGAAATGGAATTAGGAAACCAGAATCAGGAATGGTCTTGAAGAAAAACATTTCCTCCTGCACAGGGGTTGTCTACAAAAGGCTGCATTCCATAGTGTGTTCAGGGAGCTCTTCCTGACTTCATCCTTCTTCACAACTCAGACTAAGACCCAAGGTACAACTGGCCACTGATCAACAATCTCTGACCTCAGGCATGTTGGGATATTCAAAATATGGTCTCTGTAAAGGTTTGAAAAGAAAGAACCTATTTATGGCTGAGAAGAGAAGTTACTCTTGCAGGTACCAAAAGAAGTGGTCTGGTGGCCCCTGATGGCTACCTGTATTCCCAGATGGTGTCACCTGAAGAAAACAATGCATGAGGCAAAGACTTTTTCTGCCTTCCTCAAAGGTTCAGGGAAGTCCAGGAAATTTAAAGAAAAAGTTTTTCAGTTCATCTTGGTCACTAGAATTCAGAATCTTGTCTTCTCATTGATGAAGTTTGCCAGACTTTACCTTGGTAAGGGTGTTCATGAGAAGGGGGAGGTACACACAGGTAATATGTGGCATGATCATCTGAATGTCTATTAATTAAAGGTTTATTCCATCAAAAAGGACATGTTCGTGATCCAGAAGAATACATGCACCCCAATGTTCACTGCAGCACTGTTTACAATAAGAGCCAGGACATGGAAGCAACCTTAATGTCCATTGACAGAGGAATGAATAAAGAATATGTGGTACATATACACAATGGACTATTACTCAGTCATTACAAAGAATCAAATCATATCATCTACAGCAACATAGATTGATCTAGAGATTGTCATACTGACTGAAGTAAGTCAGACAGAGGAGAACTATTTCATGATATCCCTTATATGTGAAATCCACAAAGAAATGATACAAATGAAATTACTTATAAAACAAAAGGAGACTCCTAGATTTAGAGAATGAATTTATGGTTGCTGGGTATGAGATAGTTGGGAGTTTGGGCTGGACATGCACACACCACTGTATTTAAAGTAGATAACCAACAAGGACCTACTGTATAGCACATGAAACTCTGCCCAGTGTTATATGGCAGCCTGAAAGGGAAGGGAGTTTGAGAGAGAATGGATCATGTATATTTATGGCTGAATCCCCTTGCTATTCACCTGAAGCTGTCGCAACATTGTTAATTAGCTATACCTCAATACAAAATAAAAAGTTTTTAAAAAGGAACATGCCCAGTATTTAATAGACATCAGTCACTGGCCTGCATACTGCTCTCACTCAATGGAGAACCTGGTAAACACCTACCTTTTCTTCAGGGAGCTTTGGATCTGGAGGGGAAACACAACTAAATGCATAAGTGAATATATAATTACAAAGTTTGAGAAACAGTATAAAGGAACCTAAAGATATGGCAAAACTTGCGGGACCTAATTTAGACTGAGGGATCAGGGAATCCTTCTCTCAAGAGGTTACATTTAAGCTGAGACTTGAAGAACAAATAGGAATCATCCCACATGTAGAAGACAGAGAAAAGACTGTTGAGTTAGAATGAGAACGGGAACTGGAGCCATGAATCAGGTTGGATCAGGGAGGGTTGGGACCATGTTAACATTTTGTATGTGTCCTCGGGGCAATGGAAAATGATTAATGAAACGGCATGATATTAACTGGCCTATTAGGTCATAATGGCTTTTGCTGAGTGGGGAAAAAAAAAAAAAGTAGAGAAAAGGCAAATAGAAACTTTCAATTCAATAGTCACCCCAGGCCTCAGGCAGTCATGATCAGCTTGTCTGTCAGAGCATTTTCTTGGTATTTATATTTCAATTTTTTTTCATATTTTTACATATTTTTAAAATTTGTGATGCGTGGCTTTTTATAGCAATAAATTATCCCAAAGAGCTATCCTGCTGTAGCTAATACACCTAAGTCTTGGTGATTCCATAAGCACCACATGCATGTGAAGAAGTATTTCAAGGGAAAAGCTGTATTTTTTTCTCTGGCAGAACAAAGACCTATTGACAACATGCTCTGCAGCTTTGCCTGTTCTCTCTCCATGATGAAACACCATAGCAAGCACATAAATCAGATATTAATAGATCAAATTTATATCAAGAAAGTAACTTTTTTTTCTATTGAAAAAATAATGCAGCAAAATGTTGGAGTCCAAGAAATAATTTCCTATAGTGATGGATTACCTTTAACTAGTCACTGTGATCTTAAGATCTACTCAAATGTTTGCATATAATTGATGAAATTAATGAGAAATTATGTTTTCACTGAATTGAAACCATACCACCTGAATTTTCTACTGAAATTTCTTTCAAGAGGAGCTTAGTTCTGGTTTTTTGTTTGCTTGTTTTTAACTAAAACTCAAATGCAGGTCATGCAAAGAATTTTAATAATTGCTTTAAATAAAGGAAAGAAGGATTAAATTCTTTTGTAAGAATGCACTTAGATTAACACCCTTAAATTGTCTCTTTACTGTTCATTGATGCCCATAGTTTTTCATTTAATCATATCTATGATCCCTTAATAAAGGGTCAGTAATAACCCCTGATTAATGAGAGCTTAATTAATCATCATTAAGAATGTGAACGTAGGCTTCCCTGGTGGCTCAGATGGCAAAGAATGTGAATGCAGGAAGCAAAAACTATATAATTTTCAATAGACAAGATTGCCTTTCTCCCTATTCTCTTATAACTCTCTCTCTCTTATATGGTCAATAGTGACTAACGTGATAGAACACTGTGATATTTATTGGCTTATTTCTCAGAGATTTTTGGGCACTGATGCTTTTTCTTCTGATTAATTTGAGAAAAATATCTGATACTAGTACTATATAGAATCTGTTTTTTTTTCTTTTTTCTTTTTTTTTTTTTCAGAAGAGAAACATGGGACAGAATAAAGAGTGAGATATACCTGCAATCTGAATTTGGGTCTGGTGATAAAATGTAGTCAAGAGTCATGATTCAAATACCAAATATGAGTGGTCTTGGCATGGAAGTTTTTGTGTGCTCATTTTATGTGTTGTGTTCACCAAACACACTTAGTATTTATTTAGTGCTACAACTGTGATAGATACAGTAGGAGGCAGAAAGATAAATTACATATAGATCCTACTCTCAGGAAGCTTACATTCTAATAAGAGATTTAATACCTGGTAAAAGAGGCCATGGGCTTCCCTGGTGGCTCAATGGTAAAAAATCCTCCTGCCAATGCAAGAGACCTAGGTTTGATCCCTGGGAGAGGAAGATCCTTTGGAGAAGGGAAAGGCTAGAATCAGACACAATTTAGTGACTAATGACCACAAAAAAAAAGCCATAATACGTTGTAATAAATGATACTGTACAAATAAGGTACTAACAGGATTTAAGAGAAGGTAAGTAGTTGCTACTGGCTTAGGGAAACTGGTGAACATAAAACATTTGAATAAAATGTAAGATTTCAATCACCTGGTTGTTCTAGCATAATAGTTCTCAGTTTTTTGTTTTTGTTCTTGTTCTAAGAACTTCTTTACACTCTTAAAAATTATTGAGGACCCCCAAAGGGAGTTTTTATATAGGCTCTACCTATTGATGCTTTCAGTATTCAAGATCAAAATAGATAGACTGCTTATATGCTAATATAAATAATGTTATTGAAAATATATCTTCTGAAACAAAACATTTCAAGGAGAAGTATGTCTTCATTTTACATCTTTTTCAAATCTTTTTCATATCTGACTTGAGAGAAAACAGCTGAATTGTCATATATGCTCTGCCTTCAATCTGTCATGAAGCATTGTTTTTGTTAAGTAAATGATTTTTAAAAATCCAGCTTCAAAAATATATGTGATTGGCAAAGGGAGGAATATTTTAACAGCCTTTGTATATAATTTTGTGTGTTCTTCTTTAATACTACACAAAACTTCAACAAGTGACTATGGATATGTAAATTATACAAACACCACTTATGCCCTAGTCACAGGAGATTATTAGGTATGCCTAGCATGAAACAGAATGCAGGATGTTATTAGGTACACCCAGAGAGAAAACAAGAGAGGTGGCACACTGGCCATAAATGACTAGAGGTGATCACAGGGGAGTGTGCCTCAGAGTTGAGTGCCCAGTCAACTTCACTTCCATGGTATATAAATATCTTTCTCCTTTTAGCTTACTATATCATGAAATATTGATACAATTAAACATAATCAGGTGGTCACTCTGCCTAAAACTCTTAAATGTCCAGCCATGGCTTCAATAAAATTCACTTAAAAAATAAAGGCTACTTATCTCAACATGAAATGCAAGTCATATTGTTGCCTAAATTCTTCCTCTTTCTGCATATTTGTCTCCCAGTACCCTTGGCCTTGCAACATATGTAATAGCAAACTCCTTCCAGCAGCCTCTTCTCTCCATTCAAAAGGAAAAAAGAAAGTTGCTCAGTCGTGTCCAACTCTTTGCGACCCCATGGACACCAGACTCCTCCGTCCAGGGGATTTTCTAGGCAAGAGTACTGAAGTGGGTTGCCGTTTCCTTCTCCAGGGAACTTCCTGACCCAGGGATCGAACCCAGGTCTCCCACACTGTAGACAGACGCTTTCCGTCTGAGCCATCACTATGATCTTAGCCAAAAGGCCAAGAAGCTATTCCATGCTATTTCTCAACTATGTATTTGCTCAGGCCATCAGGAAGATCCCTTGGAGAAGGGCATGACAACCCACTCCAGTATTCTTGCCTGAAGAATCCCATGGACAAAGGAGCCTAGCGGGCTACTGTCTATGCTGTCACACAGACTTGGACATGACTGAAGTGATCTGGCACGCATCCTCACATCTCTCCTGCATATACAGGTAATTCTTAATCAACCTTTAACATTCAAGGGACACTGTCTGCCATGGTTCTTCGCGTTTGTGTTAAGATTCACTCCTTTGAGCTCCCATCTTATTCAATCTGTCATCTGTCATTAAACTTACTATTTACCATCTTGCCTTTCCAATTCATCATTAATTTGGCTCCATCTGTGACTGCAGCACAAATGTCTTCATGACAGGGAATGTGTGATATGAAAGTCTGTATTCTGATCCCTAGAACAAAGTTAAGCACACAGTGGACACCAAAAATCTTTGTGGACATAATGCTCAATTTTCCATTTTAAAATTTACTTTCAGTGCCCATATTTGATTGACTTATGTACTCCCCTTCTAACATGACAGGTGTTTTTCCCCAAACAGGAACCAAATAATTCCAGAGGCAAATCACCTAATGTGGCTAGCTGCAAATTAAAAGCACTTGTCAGTTAGTCCTATGGCACTGTGCAGGTTGTTTTTCTTCCAGGGCTGACTTTCTGACATTAAATGATCAACATCTCAGTCTGCAGCTTCTTGCAGTCCAGAAGCAAATGCTTCATACTTCTTATTATATTAATGCAGGAGGAACACAATAAAAATTCCAGGAAGCCATAATACATCCACAACATCATAACTTTCTCTCATTACCTAGAAGTCAATGGATCATTACTCCTGATGTGTATTGATTCAGGCTGTCAGCTGTGGAGTTTACATTCACTGTCATTCATAGTCTTTAGGGCAATAACTGTCATAATCACCTTACTGCATTCACATATGAAACTACACTTGACTCCATGCAAACACTGTACATTCTTCTCCCTGGTGATAAGAACTTACTTACTCTGTCCAGGGTGCTGAGGATGGGAAGAAAAGAGGCTCTTGTCTAAGGTCCAACAGTTTTTTACCAACTGTGCTAAGACCTTTACATTTAAACATGGTGCTGTTTAATCTTCACAGCAAAAACATGAGGGAGTTGGTGTTATTATTTTCATTTTATAAATAAGAAAATCAAGGCTCTGTGTGACTGGCAATGAACACTACTTTGTTGAGGACCCAAATGTCCCTAATTTGAATCTCAACCTTTTTCTGCCCCTACTTGTCCCTTGGAGACCACTCCTGACCTTCTGCCACTTGTCAATCCCTTTGCAGATTCCCCAGCACTACTGTTGTGCCGCCAGGGACTTGCCTGATCCCCCACTCTCATCTGTGAACTGTCTAGTAAGAGCTCAGCAGAACCACCACCAAGCTTCTGTGCTGGTGCTATAGGTAGAATGCTTCCATTTATTCAGTTCGTTTTTTAGTACATGCCAGGGACTAAAGACAAGCAAAGCACCCACCCCTCACAGAGTTTTCATGCTGATAGACACAGCTCTGACCTTGGTCTTCAGCTGGTTGGCTCTGGAGCTTCTGGACCTAAATGGGCCCTAGGAAAGAGACTGGGCCCAGACTCCTTACAGCATTGTCTACATCAGGGGTCCCCAGCCTCCGAAATCTAATGCCTGATGATCTAAGGTGGAGCTGATGCAATAATAATAGAAATAAAAATAAATAAATAAATTTCAATAATACTAGAAATGCAATTAATGTAATGTGCTTGAATCATTCTGAAACCATCCCCTCCATATCAGTCCATGGAAAAATTGTCCTCCACGAAATCGGTCCCTGGTGCCAAAAAGGTTGGGGACCTCTGGTCAAGAGGAGTTTTCTACTGGCCTGGTCTTAGGAGTTTTTGTCAATAATTCTCTATGCTCCTGGGTCCATAGAGTTGGCTACAGGGACTTTGAGCACAGTAGTGGGACTCAAAGGGGATGGTTTGTCCAACCTCAATTAGGAACATTCACTGCTGTACTTTTAAGTGAAATGTTGATCCTAGTAGAACTCTCTAAATCCCTTTTAGTTGGGTTGTGTCCAGATGCTGAAGAGCCAGCATGCAAATGGTCCCATGAGTGTTCACAGGATATCCAGATATATGTAAGGGTTCTGGACTAAACATGCATGAAAATAATACCTCCTTAAGGACTGAAGGTCCTTAAGCTGAGGTAGAAGCCATAAGTTGTGAATTAAAAACTTAGTTCTTCCTTCTCTGTAAGCAATGTCTTCTTTCCAAGGCCAGTTTTCCTGTGCTTATGGGTGTCACACTTAGCCACCTTGCTGCTGCTGCTGCTAAGTCGCTTTAGTCATGTCTGACTCTTTATTTTTCTTGTATCTTATGCAGCCCTGACACTACTGATCAGTTTTTTATTGAAACACTCACTTCATCTGGTTCCTCATTCCATTCACAATCCCTTGCCAACATGCTTGTTCATAGTCTTGTCATTTGCTAGGGGACTGTACAGCTTAACATTCTGAGCATGCGTATATTCTTTTATTAAAATTGATGTATAATTGATTTACCAATCTCTGCTGTACAGCAAAGTGACTCAGTTTTACACATATATACATTCTTTTTAAAATATTCTTTTCCATATGGTTTATCTCAGAAGACTGGATATGGTTCCCTGTGCTAAACAGTAGGACCTTATTTATACATTCTAAATGTGAGAGTGTGCACCTACCATCCTTAAATTTCCAGTCCATCCCTCTTCCCCCGCCTCTCCCTCGGCAACCACAAATCTGATCTCTATGTCTGTGAGTCTGTTTCTGTTTTGTAGATAGGTTAATTTGTGCCATATTTTAGACTCCACATATAAACAATATCATATCTATATATATGTCTTTCTGTTTCTGACTTACTTTATTTCATGTGATAATCTCTAGTTGAAACCATGATGCTGCATATGGCAACATTTTGTTCTTTTTTATAGCTGAGTCATATTCCACTGAACACAATGTGTGTTCTATCCTGCCTCTCCCTCCAGCCTCTTCTCCCACGTCTTTGCTAGGCTGACTCTCTTCCTGCTTTTCATGCTCTGGACAATTCATTTCCCTTAGAACACCTACTTATTTGGGCTTTACCTAGTTCTCCCTTGTTCATCTCTGAATGTTCCCAGGTATTACATGCCTGGCATTCCCTCTCCTCTCTTTGTTCATTCAATAGCAATTTCTCTTCTCCCAAAAACTTGCCATAGTAACTGGAGAGAGATGGATCTCCATAATACTGCCAAGATTTATCATATTTAACCTTCTTTAGTTAATACTCCTCCATATATATTCACTCTTTGTCTTATACAGATTACTATGTTAACGTTATTTCAAGTATCATTATGTGCTATCTGGGTTGGACCACATATTTCGAGCAGTGGCTTTTAAGATTTGGTGTGATTTCAGCATTTTTTTAAAAATGCATCAGTGTAAAACTAGAAATGTTTTTTTGATAACAGTGATTTATTATAAATAACCGAATATGTTATTAAATGACCAGCAGATTCTTTATATATAATTCCCACTTGATTATGGGCCCGATTTTCCAGTCATGGTCAAACTTAAAATACTCTTTTAAAGAAGAATAGGGACATTGATACATTTTTACACCTTCACTTTTTAATTCATGATGGAAATAGCAAAGATGACCCATACTTGCTGGCCTTAGAAACATTCATGAATTTACCAACTAAAACTAAACCATGAAGAAAATGGTCTCTTATTTCCCATTTATATTTGACTTCTCTTTTCTTCCCTACCCTTTCATTCCTACTCTTTTTGGAGGAAGTTTTTTTGTTTGTTTGTTTTTAATTTTACTTAATTCTCTTTAAAAACTTGATTTTAAAATTTACTTTATTTTTTATTGACAATACACTTTAAGAAACATTCTGTAATTTCACAGTAAATAGGAGCTGAGCAAAAAAAAAAAAAAAGTAAGTCAAGAAATTGTCAAAATATCCAACAACAAGGCCATAAACCAAACCATGCTTCACTTATGTAATATATTATGAAAAGAAGTTTACCAAGAGTTTGACATGCCTTGGTAAGTTGTTTATACTAAGTGAATAAATGATCATTTTAAAATTAAACTTTAATTTTCAATTTAAACACTTTAATTTTTAATTTAACTTTAAATTTTAAAACTTGACTTTAAAAACTTAATTTTCTTTAAAAACACAACTTCTGTTTAGTATATTTATGTAGCTCAGAATTAAAACAAAACAAAACAAAACAAAAAACAACCAGAAAACAGTGAAAACGCCTCTTCTTTCTGGAGGAGATATCACACAGTCTCCCTCCTCAGAGATAACCAATCCTACTAGTCTCCGGGTCTCTTCCTAGATATTTTATGCACATGCAAATGATCGACCTCCCTGATGTCTTTCCACAGACAGGGTCTCTCTGGAAGCCACTGATCTTTGTTCTCTTTACACGTGTAAGGCTCTGCGCTCTCCTTAGCCTCTCCCAACAGCCCTAACGGGACACACCTGAAGCCACCCTCCATCCCCTTCAGAACTCCCTCTAGACTCTGTCTGGGAAATGTCTGGTCCTATCTGCTGAGCCTTGGTGACTTCAGTTTTCCTTCCTCTGAGTTCAGCCCCTTTGGAGAAACGCTTCCTCTAATCTGGGGGTTGACAGTTGATTTTGGCTTTGGTCCCTTGGTTGCAGCCTCTTGCATCTCTCTTGGCTTCAGGCTCTGCGGGTCACAGGCAGATCTAACTCCTGAAACCCCCTCCAAATCTGAAAAGTGTGAAAGTGTTAGTCATTCATTCATGTCTTACTCTTTACAACCCCATGGACTGTAGCCTGCCAGGCTCCTCTGTCCATGGAATTCTTTAGTCAGGAACACTGGAGTGAGTAGCCATTCCCTTCTCCAGGGGACTTTGGAAGCATCACACACCCCCACCTTTCTTTTCTTACATTTCAGAGAACACAGGCTGTCTGGTCTTCCCCTCATGCCTTTGTTTCATCTTGTTTCCTTTTTTTCTTTTTCTTGCTTGTAAATGTCCAGTCATTATCAGATATTTCAACCCATCTGGGCTTATGAACTCAGTGCCCTTTACATTTTCAGAGATAATAAAGCAAAGATCATGGTCTTCATGTTATAGCTCCTTCCCTCTGTGAGAAGGAACCTCTATCTCTTTACCCAGTCATTGGCTAGCACACCCCTGTGACCTCTATCAGAATCAGAAGCTTCTCCACTTATATCAACAGCCTGCCATGTCAGGAGCACTAAGCTACATCTCCGATTCTTTTCCTGTTGGTATCTGGGAGGAAAAAAAATACACCAAGGACCAGGTTACTCCAAGTGGCTGATGAAACATGCAGAGCCACACTAGCAGAAATCTGTTTTTGTAAAGAGCAAACTCTGGCTGTAGCCTTTCAGGTTGAACACATTTGTGCCAGCCAAAAGAATCTGTGGTGTACCAGGGCTTTCATAAGATAGGATCACAAACTCACATGGTTGGAGATTTTCCCAATATAAAAAAATCGATGATAGTAAAGCAGTGCCCTCCAAGCAATAATGAATTTTAAGAAGGTGATTAGGAAGTAAAACTGATTGTGTCCTCTTTATGAAGTGAATTAAGCTGACTAGAGTAAAATACCCTTAGAATATAATCAGACATGATTACTTGTCTTTCTACTTCTCTCTGGCAAAAATATAATTTATTTTTATAAGTCAGTCACTAAAATACCCTTCTTTAGGGACTTCCCTGGCAGCCCACACTTTCAGTGCAAGGGGTGCCTGTTCAATCCCTG
>SJYW01018463.1:293529-304334 GCA_006410735.1 Raphicerus campestris | reverse complement strand
TAAATTTCTGTTGTTAAGTTCTGGGGTATTTCATTTTGGCAGCCCTGGCAGGCTAATACATAATCCTCCCTGTCTCTTCTCACAGCATGCTCTAACTCTTCCAGTAGAATTTCTATCACATGACATTGTAATGATCTGTTTTATTTTCTACGTCTCCTTTCAGTGTAGAATATACCCCAAGAGGGGACTTCCTTGATAGCTCAGCTAGTAAAGAATCTGCCTGCCATGCAGGAGACCCCAGTTTGATTCCTGGGTTTGGAAGATGCCTTGGATAAGGGATGGGCTACCCACTCCAGTATTTTGGGGCGACCTTGGTGGCTCAGATGGTAAAAAATTCACCCGCAATACACGAGATCTGGGTTTGAACCCTGGGTTGGGAAGATCCCCTGGAGAAGGACATGGCAACCCACTCCAGTATTCTTGCCTGGAGAATCCCTATGGACAGAGAAGCCTAGTGGGCTACAGTCCATGGGGTCACAAAGAGTCGGACACCACTGAGCGACTAAGCACCATATAGCATACCCCAAGAGCAAGGATTTCTATTTCTTGTTCACCATGGCAGCCCTAGCTCCTCACACAGTAGCTAGTACCTTGTAGGCACTCAATAAATACTTTCGAATGAATAAATTAAAAAGTTAACATTTTTAAAATGACCAACATCTTAAAAGCCTTTTTACCCATCCCTTTTGAAAAGCTTACAGATAGATGGCTTTATTTTATGTATTTTAAGGTTTGTTCTACAGGTTCCAAGAGGACTTAAGATTCATTCACGGCCACAAAACAGTTAACCTCTGCAACACTAAATAGCATGATCAGTATCTTTATCTTAACATCATACTCCTTGGGAATATGAGCACACACTACTGAAAATGGCATAAGGGAGTTTTACTCTAGCTTGCATTTCAGTTCTCAGAATACTGAGCACTCTACCGTACTGTCACCCACATATGGAATTGGGGGCAGCTGCAAATATCTTGGGAGTAAGGTATTGTGAGCTTCAGAAGAGTAAGTAAATAGAGTAGTTGAGAGGAAAACCAAAGTAAGAAGAGAGATGTCTAGTAGGTTAAAAGTGAGAGATTTTGCAATGAATACAAGCCAAGATCTCAGGATATATGGCTTATCAGAGAGAAAAAGAGCAGAACAAAGTCCATGGAGGGCTAGACAAACATCTGGAAGCCCATGGCACTGTGGATTGAGAATGGAGGCTTCAGACTGCCACTAGTTTGGTCAAACGCCAGTCTGGATATTGCTGTGCAGGTGTTCTTTAGATGTGATAAACCGTTTAAATCAGTAGACTTTAAGTAAAGCTGATTACTGTCTGCATGGATGGGCCTCATCCAATCAGTCAAGGGTGTCCAAAACAAATACGGCTTTTTCCCAAAAGAGAGGGAATTTTCCTCAAGACTGCAACATGGAAACCCCACCTGAATTTCCAACTTGCTGGCTTGTGGAATTCAGACTCGAGACTTCAAGATCAGCCCTTACTTAAATTTCCAACCTGTCAACTCACCTACAGATTTCATTTTAGACATGCCAGCCCCTGCAACTGCATGAGTCAATTCCTTAAATCTCTCTATCTCTCTTTATCTTGCTAGAGAGATAGACAGACAGACAGACTGATAGATAGATCCTATTGGTTTTGTTTCTCTAGAGAGTCCTGCAATTTACTAACCTCATGATCTCACAGATGTTGTTTACCCTTTCTGAGCCTCAGTTTCCTAAATTTTATAATAGGCATAATAATTCATCATTTACATGGAGTTGTGGTAAGTACCTATGATAGTTCCTGGTACAAGTAACACTCAATAAATGATAGCTGTTGTAATATTAATGTAACTAAGTCCGTGCTTTGGTGATTTATTCAAGCAAGCTTTTTATCCAGGTAGTAGACACTAAAAGAAAGTTTTAAATATATTTAAGCTCTACTTATTACTGCATATATAATCTATTATTTTAGGTCACTTTAATTCAGCAATCAATTAAATGATCATTTCTTACATGTCAGCCCTATGGTACCATAGATGAATTTGTACATTTGTACAAATGGTACAAATGGAAATAAAATAACTGTTTCAGGTGTAGAAAACACACTTATGGTTACAGAGGGGGAAATGGAAGAGGGATAAATTGGGAGATTAGGATTGAAATATACATACTCCTGTATATAAAACAGATAACCAATAAGAACTTACTGGGTAGCAGAAGGAACTTTGCTCAGTACTCTGTAATGACCTATATGAGAGAAGAACTGGGGAAAAAAAAAGAATTGAATATAGGGTATATGTAGAATTGGTTCACTTTGCTGTATAACTGAAACTAAAACAATATTGTAAATCAACTATACTCCAATAAAAATTAACTTGAAAAAAATAAAGTAACTATGTCCTCACAGACTAGCAAACAGGGCATAGGCACAAACTAATAAATCTATATTAGAGTTATACAAACAATCCTGAGAAAGAAAGATGGGCAAACTCATTTGCTCACTAGCTCAGAGGATGGTGGAGAAAGGACAAGGTATTATGAAAAACCATAGAAAAAAGGCACCATCTGAGCTGGGCCTTAAAAGAAGAGTTAGGGAATTACCTGGTGGTGCAGTGGTTAGGACTATGCTCTCTCACTGCCAAGGGCCTCAGGTTCAACCCTGGTTGGGAAGTAAGATCCTACAAGTCACACAGTATGGCCAAAAGTCTGACTATGGCTGGGGGAGGCAGGGGCAGTAGGGTTTTCTTGTTAGATAACACTCTTATTCACTTACTATTCATGGAAAACAGGCCTCAGCAGGCCCAGAAACAGCATAGCTTCAGTCCTTCCAACTTGCTAATTAAAAGCCTATCTTGTGCCCATATTACAGGCATGCCGACAGGAAGAGAACAGGCAAGAAAGGGCCTAAACACCCAGGGTATTCACAGGTGGAGGAGAGCAAAATTTTTACCTTTTATCTGGTTCAAGTTGTTGGGCTAAAGCACCTGCAAGGTTGAATTTGTGTTGACATATGGACAAACAAGGGCCCAAATTGCCAGCAATCACTGATATTCCCCTTCGTGGACACAGGGAGTGACACCAGGTTGTCGCATTGGGAAAGACCCACATAAAAGCATGAGGTGTTATTAAGCTTCCCCAGAAGACAGTTTGAAACAGTCTAATGCATTTCAAAGCCTCTGGAACAGAAAAGAATGAAAATAAAGAGTGCTGTAATTTAGATGTTAATATCTCATCAAGTTTTATGTTTTGGGAAAGGGAGGAGAGGTGGGGACAGCTTTTGTAGTCTCTTTTTCAGAAGCAGATAATGTGGCAATAAATGGTTGGCTGTCCTCAAATCAGACATTTTATGCTACCTTTGTGATCCATATTCCCCACTATATGGTAACATCAAATCAGAAAAGGTAGATATGAGGGCTCTTTATTCTGAGGCCAGATCACAGCGTGTGAAGAAACATGGTTCCATAAGGAAAAAGAGTGCTTCTCCCATGCCCTGGGCTGCACGACGGACACCTAGGCACTTCCTGGAGACATGTAACCAATGAAGCTGTTACTCAGGAGAGAACCAGTCCCATGCCTAAATTTTCAGGCAACTAAAGCAAATCTAGAGGCACACAGATATGCTTCTCATAGAGCATTTTAAAGAGAATCATTGATAATAGAGCTGTTAGAACGGCATTGTGCAGGTAGAAAGTACTAAACTTCCATCAGAGTTTGACCACACCATATCAGAACTACTAGTAGGCTGTCACTCATGTTCTGAAGCGTGTGTCAAAGGTGAAGGGGCAGGGGATTACTCTTATTGTTAGTGTGGTGTGTGTGCAATGGCACTTTATTAGCATGACTAGTGCTGTCCACAGATTACTATTTAATCCTTCAGTTCAGTTCAGCTCAGTCACTCAGTCATGTCCAACTCTTTGCAACCCCATGGACTGCAGCAGGCCAGTCCTCCCTGTCCATCACCAACTCCCAGAGTTTACTCAAACTCATGTCCATTGAGTTGGTGATGCCATCCAACCATCTCATCCTTGGTAGTCCCCTTCTCCTCCTGCCTTCCATCTTTCCCAGCATCAGAGTCTTTTCAAATGAGTCAATTCTTCACATCAGGTGGCCAAAGTATTGGAGTTTCAGCTTCAGCATCAGTCCTCTCAATGAGTATTCAAGACTGATTTCCTTTAGGATGTACTGATTGGATCTTCTTGCTGTCCAGGGAACTCTCAAGAGTCTTCTCCAACACCACAATTCAAAAGCATCAAATCTTTGGCATTCAGCTCTCTTTATAGTCCAACTCTGACATCCATACATGATGACTGAAAAAACCATAGCTTTGCTAGATGGACCTTTGTTGGCAAAGTAATGTCTCTGCTTTTTAATATGCTATGTAGGTTGGTCATAACTTTTCTTCTAAGAAGCAAGCATCTTTTAATTTTATGGCTGCAGTCACCATCTGCAGTGATTTTGGAGCCTCCCAAAATAAAATCTGTCAGGAATTCTGGAACTCTCCAGGCCAGAATACTGGAATGGGTAGCCTTTCCCTTCTCTAGCAGATCTTCTCAACCCAGGGATCGAACCCAGGTCTCTCACATTGCAGGTGGATTCTTTACCAGCTGAGCTATCAGGGAAGAATTTATTCCTTGGTAAGGGCATATTGCTTGCCAGAAATGCTAAGCATTTTACTAGGATGACATCATGCACAGGATGGAAACGTAAACCATATCACAGATATAGTTATTTATATATGTTGTGTATATATACAGTACACTTTTCTGATGAGGAAACTAAGCCACAAAGATGTTAAGAAGGCCCCAGGTCACACAAATAATTAATAACAGAGTTGGAATTTCAACCTAGGCCATCTGGCTTCTAAGCTGTTACTACTGCTCATCTCTGTATCCTTGCTTCCAGGCAGGAGAGCAGGGGGCCAGGGGCCAAGGGCATAAAGAAGGAAATGTCTAACCTTATAGTACTTCTACATATTTCCCAAAACGTATGTCCTATCTAATTTCTGATGTAAAATTTCTGACATTAATGTGGCTTTGGTAAGGGACAAAATCTTGCATTTCCTAAGGATAACTAAACCTCAAGGCACATTTACATAATGACTAAGTTTAAACTAATATGTCAACAACCAGTGGAGAATTGGATATTTGAGAGGCTTTCCCTGGATATTACATGGCCAGTATTGGTAAAATAACAGATAAAATGGCTAGAGTTAGCAAAAATACCCTCATTACTTAATTCACAATATTGTCAGGGGTCACTGAAACACACTCTTTAAATCTCCTGCTCTTTTTATGTTTTCATAGTTTATGCTATGAAACAAGGCTTCAGATATGTATTCACAACAAAGCAATTTAGGCATAAAGTGCTGCATTTTTTTCCAAATGTGGATTATTAAAGCAGGCAATATGACTCTTTTTTACTTTTAGGGAGAAATGTCTAACAGTCCAGCCTAAATTACCTTTAGAGCTATATCAGTCTCCTCTGTTTCTGAGTTCTTATTATATATTTGGTGGTGGTGTTCAGTTGCTCAGTCATGTCCAACTCTTTGCAACCCCACAGACCACAGCACATCAGGCTTCACTGTCCTTTCACTATCTTCTTCACATGTCCATTGAGTTGGTCCAAACTATGTCCATTGAGTCAAAGCCATCCAACCATCTCATCCTCTGTCACCCTCTTCTCCTCCTGCCTTCAGTCTTTCCCAGCATCATGTCTTTTCCAATGAGTTGGCTCTTTGCATCAGAGAGCCAAAGTATTGGAGCTTTAGTTTCAGCATCAGTCCTTCCAATGAATATTCAGGGTTGATTTCCTTGTGGATTGACTAGTTTGATCTCCTTGAAGTCCAGGAGACTCTCAAGAGTCTGCTCCAGCTCCACACTTCAAAAGCATCAATACTTCACAAGCATCAGTGAATCATGTTGGTGTTTAATTATTTACTGTTTTGAACTACAATATTATTTTGTAATAATACTACAACTGTGTCTTCCCATCTGGGAGGCCTGAGTGTTGATTATATTTTTACTATCTCTTTTAGCAAAATTCTGTAGTCAATATTATTACTCAATAAATATTTGTAAAGATGATATTACAAATTCTCTTATTTAATCTATTGAGGTTCTCTGCTTTATTAGATTTCCACATATTGGACTCTTCTGGCATACTCAGAATCATATTTTCTGGAAAAGCTAAGAGAAAATGGGATGTTTCCCCCCAAATTTTAAAAAATTTACCAATAAATCTACATATTTCAAGTATTTTAGAGTCAAGGGAGTAGACTTCAAAGAATATTTTTATTTTTCTCTGAAATTATAAATCTGAGATTTTCTAGTTCTTAAGTTAATGCAGTGTCTGGCTCTAGATTAGTGATCACACCATTGTGATTATCCGAGTCATGAAGATCTTTTTTGTACAGTTCTTCCATATATTCTTGCCACCTCTTCTTAATATCTTCTGCTTCTGTTAGGTCCAGACCATTTCTGTCCTTTATCAAGCCCATCTTTGCATGAAATGTTCCCTTGGTATCTCTAATTTTCTTGAAGAGATCTCTAGTCTTTCCCATTCTGTTCTTTTCCTCTAATTCTTTGCATTGATCACTGAAGAAGGCTTTCTTATCTCTTCTTGCTATTCTTTGGAGCTCTGCATTCAGATGCTTATATCTTTCCTTTTCTCCTTTGCTTTTCGCCTCTCTTCTTTTCACAGCTATTGTAAGCCCTCCCCAGACAGCCATTTTGCTTTTTTGCATTTCTTTTCCATAGGGATGGTCTTGATCCCTGTCTCCTGTACAATGTCACGAACTTCATTCCATAGTTCATCAGGCACTCTATCTATCAGATGTAGGCCCTTAAATCTATTTCTCACTTCCACTGTATAATCATAAGGGATTTGATTTAGGTCATACCTGAATGGTCTGTATAATCATAAGGGATTTGATTTAGGTCNCATCAGGTGGCCAAAGTATTGGAGTTTCAGCTTCAGCATCAGTCCTCTCAATGAGTATTCAAGACTGATTTCCTTTAGGATGTACTGATTGGATCTTCTTGCTGTCCAGGGAACTCTCAAGAGTCTTCTCCAACACCACAATTCAAAAGTATCAAATCTTTGGCATTCAGCTCTCTTTATAGTCCAACTCTGACATCCATACATGACGACTGAAAAAACCATAGCTTTGCTAGATGGACCTTTGTTGGCAAAGTAATGTCTCTGCTTTTTAATATGCTATGTAGGTTGGTCATAACTTTTCTTCTAAGAAGCAAGCATCTTTTAATTTTATGGCTGCAGTCACCATCTGCAGTGATTTTGGAGCCTCCCAAAATAAAATCTGTCAGGAATTCTGGAACTCTCCAGGCCAGAATACTGGAATGGGTAGCCTTTCCCTTCTCTAGCAGATCTTCTCAACCCAGGGATCGAACCCAGGTCTCTCACATTGCAGGTGGATTCTTTACCAGCTGAGCTATCAGGGAAGAATTTATTCCTTGGTAAGGGCATATTGCTTGCCAGAAATGCTAAGCATTTTACTAGGATGACATCATGCACAGGATGGAAACGTAAACCATATCACAGATATAGTTATTTATATATGTTGTGTATATATACAGTACACTTTTCTGATGAGGAAACTAAGCCACAAAGATGTTAAGAAGGCCCCAGGTCACACAAATAATTAATAACAGAGTTGGAATTTCAACCTAGGCCATCTGGCTTCTAAGCTGTTACTACTGCTCATCTCTGTATCCTTGCTTCCAGGCAGGAGAGCAGGGGGCCAGGGGCCAAGGGCATAAAGAAGGAAATGTCTACCCTTATAGTACTTCTACATATTTCCCAAAACGTATGTCCTATCTAATTTCTGATGTAAAATTTCTGACATTAATGTGGCTTTGGTAAGGGACAAAATCTTGCATTTCCTAAGGATAACTAAACCTCAAGGCACATTTACATAATGACTAAGTTTAAACTAATATGTCAACAACCAGTGGAGAATTGGATATTTGAGAGGCTTTCCCTGGATATTACATGGCCAGTATTGGTAAAATAACAGATAAAATGGCTAGAGTTAGCAAAAATACCCTCATTACTTAATTCACAATATTGTCAGGGGTCACTGAAACACACTCTTTAAATCTCCTGCTCTTTTTATGTTTTCATAGTTTATGCTATGAAACAAGGCTTCAGATATGTATTCACAACAAAGCAATTTAGGCATAAAGTGCTGCATTTTTTTCCAAATGTGGATTATTAAAGCAGGCAATATGACTCTTTTTTACTTTTAGGGAGAAATGTCTAACAGTCCAGCCTAAATTACCTTTAGAGCTATATCAGTCTCCTCTGTTTCTGAGTTCTTATTATGTATTTGGTGGTGGTGTTCAGTTGCTCAGTCATGTCCAACTCTTTGCAACCCCACAGACCACAGCACATCAGGCTTCACTGTCCTTTCACTATCTTCTTCACATGTCCATTGAGTTGGTCCAAACTATGTCCATTGAGTCAAAGCCATCCAACCATCTCATCCTCTGTCACCCTCTTCTCCTCCTGCCTTCAGTCTTTCCCAGCATCATGTCTTTTCCAATGAGTTGGCTCTTTGCATCAGAGAGCCAAAGTATTGGAGCTTTAGTTTCAGCATCAGTCCTTCCAATGAATATTCAGGGTTGATTTCCTTGTGGATTGACTAGTTTGATCTCCTTGAAGTCCAGGAGACTCTCAAGAGTCTGCTCCAGCTCCACACTTCAAAAGCATCAATACTTCACAAGCATCAGTGAATCATGTTGGTGTTTAATTATTTACTGTTTTGAACTACAATATTATTTTGTAATAATACTACAACTGTGTCTTCCCATCTGGGAGGCCTGAGTGTTGATTATATTTTTACTATCTCTTTTAGCAAAATTCTGTAGTCAATATTATTACTCAATAAATATTTGTAAAGATGATATTACAAATTCTCTTATTTAATCTATTGAGGTTCTCTGCTTTATTAGATTTCCACATATTGGACTCTTCTGGCATACTCAGAATCATATTTTCTGGAAAAGCTAAGAGAAAATGGGATGTTTCCCCCCAAATTTTAAAAAATTTACCAATAAATCTACATATTTCAAGTATTTTAGAGTCAAGGGAGTAGACTTCAAAGAATATTTTTATTTTTCTCTGAAATTATAAATCTGAGATTTTCTAGTTCTTAAGTTAATGCAGTGTCTGGCTCTAGATTAGTGATCACATCATTGTGATTATCCGAGTCATGAAGATCTTTTTTGTACAGTTCTTCCATATATTCTTGCCACCTCTTCTTAATATCTTCTGCTTCTGTTAGGTCCAGACCATTTCTGTCCTTTATCAAGCCCATCTTTGCATGAAATGTTCCCTTGGTATCTCTAATTTTCTTGAAGAGATCTCTAGTCTTTCCCATTCTGTTCTTTTCCTCTAATTCTTTGCATTGATCACTGAAGAAGGCTTTCTTATCTCTTCTTGCTATTCTTTGGAGCTCTGCATTCAGATGCTTATATCTTTCCTTTTCTCCTTTGCTTTTCGCCTCTCTTCTTTTCACAGCTATTGTAAGCCCTCCCCAGACAGCCATTTTGCTTTTTTGCATTTCTTTTCCATAGGGATGGTCTTGATCCCTGTCTCCTGTACAATGTCACGAACTTCATTCCATAGTTCATCAGGCACTCTATCTATCAGATGTAGGCCCTTAAATCTATTTCTCACTTCCACTGTATAATCATAAGGGATTTGATTTAGGTCATACCTGAATGGTCTGTATAATCATAAGGGATTTGATTTAGGTCATACCTGAATGGTCTAGCGGTTTTCCCTACTTTCTTCAATTTCAGTCTGAATTTGGCAATAAGGAGTTCATGATCTGAGCCACAGTCAGCTCCTGGTCTTGTTTTTGTTGACCATATAGAACTTCTCTTTGGCTGCAAAGAATATAATCAATCTGATTTTGGTGTTGACCATCTGGTAATGTCCATGTATAGAGTCTTCTCTTGTGTTGTTGGAAGAGGTGTTTGCTATGACCAGTGCATTTCTTGGCAAAATTCTATTAGTCATTGCCCTGCTTCATTCTGCATTCCAATGCCAAATTTGCCTGTTACTCCAGGTGTATCTTGACTTCCTACTTTAGCATTCCAGTCCCCTATAATGAAAAGGACATCTTTTTTGTGTGTTAGTCTAAAAGATCTTGTAGTCTTCATAAAACCATTCAACTTCAGCTTCTTCAGCATTCCTGGTTGGGGCATAGACTTGGATAACTGTGATATTGAATGGCTTGCCTTGGAAACAAACAGAGATCATTCTGTCGTTTTTGAGATTGCATCCAAGTACTGCATTTCGGACTCTTTTGTTGACCATGATGGCTGCTCCATTTCTTCTGAGGGATACCTGCCCACAGTAGTAGATACAATGGTCATCTGAGTTAAATTCACCCATTCCAGTTCATATTAGTTCGCTGATTCCTAGAATGTTGATGTTCACCCTTGCCATTTATTGTCTGACCACTTNTACCTGCCCACAGTAGTAGATACAATGGTCATCTGAGTTAAATTCACCCATTCCAGTTCATATTAGTTCGCTGATTCCTAGAATGTTGATGTTCACCCTTGCCATTTATTGTCTGACCACTTCCAATTTGCTTTGATTCATGGACCTGACATTCCAGGTTCCTGTGCAATATTGCTCTTTACAGCATCCGATTTTGCTTCTATCACTAGTCACATCCACAACTGGGTATTGTTGTTGCTTTGGTTCCATCCCTTCATTCTTTCTGGAGTTATTTCTCCACTAATCTCCAGTAGCATATTGGGCACCTAATGACCTGAGGAGTTCTT
>SJYW01018463.1:228372-268483 GCA_006410735.1 Raphicerus campestris | reverse complement strand
ATGTACTCTGCATATAAGTTAAATAAGCAGGGTGACAATATACAGCCTTGACTTACTCTTTTCCCGATTTGGAACCAGTCTGTTGTTCCATGTCCAGTTCTAACTGTTGCTTCTTGACCAGCACACAGATTTCTCAGGGGGCAGGTCAGATGATCAGGTATTCCCATCTCTTGAAGAATTTTCCACAGTTTGTTGTTATCCACACAGTCAAAGGCTTTGACATAGTCAATAAAGCAGAAGTGGATGTTTTTCTGGAACTCTCTTGCTTTTTCTATGATCCAACAGATGCTGGCAATTTGATCTCTGATTCCTCTGCCTTTTCTGAATCCACTTTGAACATCTGGAAGTTCACAGTTCACATACTGTTGAAGCCTGTCTTGGAGAATTTTGAGCTTCACTTTGCTAGTGTGTGAGATGAGTGCAACTGTACAGTAGTTTGAATATTCTTTGACATTGCCTTTCTTTGGGATTGGAAGAAAACTGACCTTTTCCAGTCCTGTGGGCACTGCTAAGTTTTCCAAATTTGCTGGCATATTGAGTGCAGCACTTTCACAGCATCATCTTTTATGATTTGAAATAGCTCAACTAGAATTCCATCACCTCCACTAGCTTTGTTCAAAGTGATACTTCCTAAGGTCCATTTGACTTTGCATTCCAGGATGTCTGGCTCTAGTCCAGTGATCACACCATCATGGTTATTTGAGTCACGAAGATCTTTTTTGTATAGTTCTTCTGTGTATTCTTGCCACCTCTTCTTAATATCTCCTCCTCCTATTAGGTCCATACCACTTCTGTTGTTTAGTGTGCCTCATTTTACTAAAACTCAAAACCCAAGGAAGAGTGTGTAGGAGGTAAACATTCTGAGTTTTTTAATGCATGTGTATCTTTAATTTTACATTCATTTGTAATTAATAATTTGACTGGCCTAGGTATTCTATGTTTAAAATTATTTAAACCTTGCAATAAATAAATAAATAAATAAAATTATTTAAACCTACATCTTTAAAAGTGTTTCTACTTAATCATCTGCTAGTGGTACTGATGACATGCCCAAAATAGATGTGTTGTTCTGTGTATTATTTTCTCTTATGAAAGCTTTTTAGCATCCTTGATTTCCTAAATTTAAATACTTGATTTCCAAAAACTTCTCACAGATACCTATGCTTACACCTTTTTTCATGAAGAGGTCTTCTTTCATGTAGAAGGAAACATATGTTTCCCTCAGTTCTAGAAATTTAGTTTAAAATTCCATCCTCTGAGGCAAGTTTCCACACCACTTTGTCAGCACTCTCCTGGAAATCTGATCAGTTGAAAGCTAAACAAAGTCCTACTGACATCTTGATTTTGTCACGCTGAGACCCATGTTGGATTTGTAACCACAGAACTGTAAGATAATACATTTATATTATTTTAAATCTCTAGCTTTGTGGTCATTTGATACAGCAGTAATAGAAAACTAAACAGATTTTAGTACTGGGAGTAGAGTGCTACTTAAAAGAGTGCTTAGTAGAGTGCTAATGGAGTGCTACTCTACTTAGCAGAGTGCTAATAAATACCTTAAAATATGGAAGTGACTTTAGAATTGGGCAGTGGGCAGAGGCTAGAAGAATTTTTAGGAGCATGATAGGAAAAGTCCAGAGCATTTTGAATATACCAAGAGTACAAAAATGGATAAAAAATGATGCTGCTACACTGAGAGTAGTATCGACATATATACACTGCTGCTGCTGCTAAGTTGCTTCAGTTGTGTCCAACTCTGTGCGACCCCATAGACGGCAGCCCACCAGGCTGCCCCGTCCCTGGGATTCTCCAGGCAAGAATACTGGAGTCAGTTGCCATTTCCTTCTCACATGCATGAAAGTGAAAAGTGAAAGTGAAATCGCTCAGTCGTGTCCGCCTCTTCACGACCCCATGGACTGCATGCAGCCCACCAGGCTCCTCCATCCTTGGGATTTTCCAGGCAAGAGTACTAGAGTGGAGTGCCATCACCTTCTCCGATATATACTCTACCACGTGCAAAATATATAGTTAGTGAGAAGCTGCTATATAGCACAGGGAGCTCAGCTCGGTGCTCTGTGATGATCCAGATAGGAGGGATGGAGGCACAAGAGGGAGGAGATATATATACATGTAACTCACTCACGCTGCTGTACAGCAGAAACTAACACAACATGGCAAAGCATTTGAACTCCAATTTAAAAGAATAAGGAAAACAAAAAATGATGCTGCCTGTAAGGACTCAAGAGGAAATGAGGAGCAAGGTAGAAGAAACATCCCTTTAGAGAACACTTAAATCATGAGTATACTGCCAGTAGAAATATCGCAGATATTAAAGGTGTCTCTACTGAGAACTTAGAAGGAAATTAGAATCATATCAATCAGTTCTTTTATTATTTTTTTAATGAGTAGAATTTAATGCATGCAATGGTATTCTTTGGGTAGAATATTCATGCATTCCTGAATTCTTCTAAGTTATTAATTGAAAAGCATTACAAGAAAGCCTTGAGGAGAGCATGGCAACCCACTCCAGGAATCTTGCCTGGAGAAGCCCATGGCAAGAGGAACTTCGTGGACTATAGTCAATGGGGTCACAAAGACTCAGACGTGATAGAGCATGTAGGGGAGAAAGAGAAATGTTTTTAATTCTGCTTCCTCTAGGTCACCTTTTATGTTTCCCTTGTTCTTCCATTATTTTGCCTACNTCTGCTAGTGGTACTGATGACATGCCCAAAATAGATGTGTTGTTCTGTGTATTATTTTCTCTTATGAAAGCTTTTTAGCATCCTTGATTTCCTAAATTTAAATACTTGATTTCCAAAAACTTCTCACAGATACCTATGCTTACACCTTTTTTCATGAAGAGGTCTTCTTTCATGTAGAAGGAAACATATGTTTCCCTCAGTTCTAGAAATTTAGTTTAAAATTCCATCCTCTGAGGCAAGTTTCCACACCACTTTGTCAGCACTCTCCTGGAAATCTGATCAGTTGAAAGCTAAACAAAGTCCTACTGACATCTTGATTTTGTCACGCTGAGACCCATGTTGGATTTGTAACCACAGAACTGTAAGATAATACATTTATATTATTTTAAATCTCTAGCTTTGTGGTCATTTGATACAGCAGTAATAGAAAACTAAACAGATTTTAGTACTGGGAGTAGAGTGCTACTTAAAAGAGTGCTTAGTAGAGTGCTAATGGAGTGCTACTCTACTTAGCAGAGTGCTAATAAATACCTTAAAATATGGAAGTGACTTTAGAATTGGGCAGTGGGCAGAGGCTAGAAGAATTTTTAGGAGCATGATAGGAAAAGTCCAGAGCATTTTGAATATACCAAGAGTACAAAAATGGATAAAAAATGATGCTGCTACACTGAGAGTAGTATTGACATATATACACTGCTGCTGCTGCTAAGTTGCTTCAGTTGTGTCCAACTCTGTGCGACCCCATAGACAGCAGCCCACCAGGCTGCCCCGTCCCTGGGATTCTCCAGGCAAGAATACTGGAGTCAGTTGCCATTTCCTTCTCACATGCATGAAAGTGAAAAGTGAAAGTGAAATCGCTCAGTCCTGTCCGCCTCTTCACGATCCCATGGACTGCATGCAGCCCACCAGGCTCCTCCATCCTTGGGATTTTCCAGGCAAGAGTACTAGAGTGGAGTGCCATCACCTTCTCCGATATATACTCTACCACGTGCAAAATATATAGTTAGTGAGAAGCTGCTATATAGCACAGGGAGCTCAGCTCGGTGCTCTGTGATGATCCAGATAGGAGGGATGGAGGCACAAGAGGGAGGAGATATATATACATGTAACTCACTCACGCTGCTGTACAGCAGAAACTAACACAACATGGCAAAGCATTTGAACTCCAATTTAAAAGAATAAGGAAAACAAAAAATGATGCTGCCTGTAAGGACTCAAGAGGAAATGAGGAGCAAGGTAGAAGAAACATCCCTTTAGAGAACACTTAAATCATGAGTATACTGCCAGTAGAAATATCGCAGATATTAAAGGTGTCTCTACTGAGAACTTAGAAGGAAATTAGAATCATATCAATCAGTTCTTTTATTATTTTTTTAATGAGTAGAATTTAATGCATGCAATGGTATTCTTTGGGTAGAATATTCATGCATTCCTGAATTCTTCTAAGTTATTAATTGAAAAGCATTACAAGAAAGCCTTGAGGAGAGCATGGCAACCCACTCCAGGAATCTTGCCTGGAGAAGCCCATGTCAAGAGGAACTTCGTGGACTATAGTCAATGGGGTCACAAAGACTCAGACGTGATAGAGCATGTAGGGGAGAAAGAGAAATGTTTTTAATTCTGCTTCCTCTAGGTCACCTTTTATGTTTCCCTTGTTCTTCCATTATTTTGCCTACCTTTCACAAATGTCTGGGAAAGGGAATTCTTGTTATATAGTGGCAGACAGTTTAGGAGAACTGTGTTCTATCATCATATAGAAAGCATAAGCTGCAAGTGATAAACTTGGATATTTCACTGAGGAGATTCCAACCAAGGCATTGAAGGTATGAATGGTTTTCTTCTTGCTGGTCCTCATAAAACATGGGAGGAAAGATTTCAGTTCAAAGTAGAACTTTTAAACAAAAAGGACCAGGATTTTGATACTTTGGGAAGTTATTATTCTATCTCAGATTGTAAAAAATGTTAAAGTAAAGAGATCATTATCAGGAAATTATGCTCTAAAGAGGAAAGAAAAAAACCTGAGGATGTCACTGAATATCATTTCACTAATAACTTAGAAAAAAAATAGTAAGTCAAGGTATTAAGACACTTAAAAGATTAAGCATCTGACTCATAGATGCCTTCATCAAGCTAAGCAGAAGCCAGGAATAGAGAAGGGAATAGCCAGGCAAGATGTGTGAAGCAGGAGGTTCTTGCCCAGTGAGGTGAATCCCAAGATATACGTGAGACAGCTACAAAGTTCTTGAGAATGTTAACCATCAGGACACTGCCAGCTTTGACTGAAAGGGACAGATGGGATGAAAGGCGCTTTTTACTATCATTAAAAATAATACATTGCCATTTGTTCCAAAACCTGTTTATTAATTGACCTATATCTTCAGATCCAGGTTCAGTATTTTTGGCACAACTGCTCTCAAGGTGGTATTGTGTATTTCCATCGTAACAAGCATATCATTTAATTATCTCTTTTGTGTGTTACATCATTAGCAATTGATGATTTTTGCCTAATCCATTAATTCTGTAGGAGTTGCAAAGCAGTGTGATAATCCAAGTCTATCATTTCTTCTTCATTTACTAGTTTTATTACTTATTGCTGCTAAAATATAACTTTCAAAAACATAAAATAATGACTCTCATCAAATTTATCATAAACACACATTTAGGATTTTACTCAACTCATTAATGAGAAAAACAGCAAGATAAAAAGAGCAGTTCAAAGTATACTTTTGAAGGGCTATAGATTTATCTTCAGTTTAATAAAGAAATGTTAGAGTCAGTTTGCTAGATTATATACCAAACTGGTTGGTATCTTACTTTAGGGGTTATCTTTTCCACTGGACAGAAGCAATTTGTTTATATACTAGACAAGAATCTACTGAACAACATGTAACTTCAGTAAGCCTGGGATCTTTAATCAACACCATTAACATGGCTCAGCTTCATTTATCTTTTTGAAAAGATAAACTTCCCCTCAGCAACTCTGGTCACTGAGAGATATGTGCCTGAGTGCATGCTAAGTTGCTTCAGTCATGTCTGACTCTTTGCGACCCCATGGACTGGGGTGGGTTGCTGTACCCTCCTCCAGGGGATCTTCCTGACCCAAGGATTGAACCTTCATCTCTTATGTCTCTTGCATTGGTAGGAAGGGTTTTTTACCACTAGTGCCACTTAGGAAGCCCACTGAGATATACACTATATTAAAAGACAGGGCAAAACCTGGGTAATTTCCCTCTTTTCACCTGTGTTCAGAACAATGAGCTTTTCAAAATATATATCATCATGAACTGATGGATTTTAGCATTTGACATGTAATGGCACCCCACTCCAGTATTCTTGCCTGGAAAATCCCACGGACAGAGGAGTCTGGTGGGCGGCAGTCCGTGGAGTCGCTAAGAGTCGGACAAGACTGAGTGACTTCCCTTTCACTTTTCACTTTCATGCATTGGAGAAGGAAATGGCAACCCACTCCAGTATTCTTGCCTGGAGAATTCCAGGGATGGGGGGAGCCTGATGGGCTTCCGTCTATGGGGTTGCACAGAGTCGGACACGACTGAAGCGACTTAGCAGCAGCAGCCTATTGTAATTATTATCCTTATTTATTTTCTATTTTATGTTTTAATTGGTGGAAAATTGTTTCACAATTTTGTGTTGTTTTCTGCTATACAATGACATGGGAGAGTCATACACACACACACAAACACACACACACACACATACACACATATATCCCTTTCCACCTGAGCCTCCCTCTCCTCCCCCAACTCCACCCCTTTAGGCCGTTACAGAGCATCAAGGCGGGCTCCTTGTGTGATTTAGCAAATTCCAACTGTTACATATGATAGTGTATATACATCAATGTTACTGAAAGGTGTTGCTATGAACCATGAAAGACGCCAGGATTCTTGGCCTCTGGAGGACAGGATTTCAATCCGGGGCCAGTGATGAGGTTTGATAGCTCAGAGCTTTTGTGTAATAAGTTTTTATTAAAGTAAAAGAGATAGAGAAAGCTTCTGACAGACATCAGAAGAGGGCAGAAAGAGTGTGCCCTTGCTAGTTTTTAGCATTGAGTTATATACCTATTAGCAAGCTGCTAAACAGAGAAAAGAAATGCCTCAAAACTGAGAGTGGCAACAGACACCTCACCCACAACATGCATTTTGAGATAAGCATTGCCACAAGGTGAGTCATTCCAGATCATAAAACAATTGATATGAATTTTGAAGAAAGGCAGATTTCCAAGCAACATACTTTCATTAATATAGCTTAAGAAAAACATTTCCATAAGAAAAATGCATTGGTTAGCTCAAGGTTTGAGAAAACTTAAGTTCAGGTGGAACCAGTTGTCGTCATGGCAACACAGGATTTAAAAGAAATCTCCTTTTAATTTTGTATAGAGAAGGAAAAAAAATATGTCTGACATTTTCAGTCTATTTCCTCTGCTTGGGGACCCCTAGCCTTCCTGCCTGTTACCCTCTAACTGCTTTCTCAATTCATCCCACCATCACCTTCCCTTAGTGTACCCACAAGTCCATTCTTTTTACTAGGTTCATCAGTACCATTCTTCTAGATTCCATTTGTAAGGATTAATATACAATATTTGTTTTTCTCTTCCCTGACTTCATTTTGTATAAAAGGTTCTAAGTTCATCAACCTCCCCCTATTTATTTAACTCTCTGCCTTTGAAGAAAAGTTATTACCAATCTAGATAGCATATTGAAAAACGGAGACATTACTTTGCCAACAAAGGTCCGTTTAGTCAAGGCTATAGTTTTTCCAATGGTCATGTATGGATGTAAGAGTTGGACTGTGAAGAAGGCTGAGCGCCGAAGAATTGATGCTTTTGAACTGTGGTGTTGGAGAAGACTCTTGAGAGTCCTTCTTTTTTTTTTTTTTTATTATTAGTCCTAATCATTCTTTATAAGGAAAACCTAACAACGTAGGCATTCTATGAAAATTCACTGATTGCATAATTTTTTTTTCTTTTCTATTTTACAGTACTGTATTGGTTTTGCCATACATTGACATGAATCATCCACAGGTGTACACGATCTCCCCATGCCAAAGCCCCCTCCCAGCTCCCTCCCCACCCCACCTCCCCGGATCATCCCGTACACCAGCCCCAAGCATCCTGTATTCTGCATTGAACATAGACTGGCGCTTCATTTCTTATGATAGTATACATGTTTCAGTGTCATTCTCCCAAATCATCCCACCCTCTCCCTCTCCCCCAGATGTCAAAAGTCCGTTCTATACTTTTGTGTCTCCTATATTGTCTCACTTACAGGGTCATCATTACTATCTTCCTAAATTCCATATATATGTGTCAGTATACTGTATTGGTGTTTTTCTTTCTGGCTTACTTCACTCTGTATAATCGGCTCCAGTTTCATCCATCTCATTAGAACTGAGTCAAACTTATTCTTTTTAAGGGCTGAGTAATACTCCATTGTGTATATGTACCACAGCTTTCTTATCCAATCATCTGTTGATGGACATCTGGGTTGTTTCCATGTTCTGGCAATTATAAATAACGCTGCAATGAACATTGGGGTACATGTGTCTCTTTCAATTCGGGTTTCCTCGGTGTGTATGCCCAGCAGTGGGATTGCTGGGTCATAGGGCAGTTCTATTTGCAATTTTTTAAGGAATCTCCACACTGCCCTCCATAGTGGCTGTACTAGTTTGCATTCCCACCAACAGTGTAAGAGGGTTCCCTTTTCTCCACATCCTCTCCAGCACTTATTGCTTGTAGATTTTTGGATCGCAGCCATTCTGACTGGTGTGAAGTGGTACCTCATTGTGGTCTTGATTTGCATTTCTCTGATAATGAGTGATGTTGAGCATCTTTTCATGTGTTTGTTAGCCATCCGTATGTCTTCTTTGGAGAAATGCCTGTTTAGTTCTTTGGCCCATTTTTTGATTGGATCGTTTATTTTTCTGGAGTTGAGCTGCATAAGTTGCTTGTAAATCTTTGAGATTAGAGTCCTTCTGCAAGGAGATCCAACCAGTCCATTCTGAAGGAGATCAGCCTTGGGATTTCTTTGGAAGGAATGATGCTGAAGCTGAAACTCCAGTATTTTGGACATCTCATGTGAAGAGTTGACTCATTGGAAAAGACTGATGCTGGGAGGGGTTGGGGGCAGGAGGAGAAGGGGACGACAGAGGATGAGATGGCTGGATGGTATCACTGACTCGATGGACGTGAGTCTGAGTGAACTCGTGGAGTTGGTGATGGACAGGGAGGCCTGGTGTGCTGCGATTCATGGGGTTGCAAAGAGTCAGACACGACTGAGTAACTGAACTGAACTGAACTGAACTTCTTAAATGAAGGGAAGCATGCTAAATATATTTTTATAAGATTAAAAAAGAAAAGTTTTGCTGGTAAGAGAGATCATCTAAATCTTTAGCATGTTTGTGAAAACTATAGTTCTAAGGAGAAATGAGTATCATGTAGGACATAATGGTTTATGAAAAGGATAATCAGAAAATCTCAGGTCTCCTCTCAGATGTCACAGTAAAATGAAATGTAATTCAAATGTGGTCCTAGAAAATTGTATCCTTAATGTCTGAAGTGAATCGAATCAAAACCTTCATATAGGACTATTAATATCAATTTCTTGATTAGTCACCTTGGCATACGTGTACAGATTAAGACTGGTATCAGTCAGTAAATATAAATCTCCTTTTACATATTACAGTTCCTGTGAGCTTTCTAATTCAAATCCCCTTGGGAAGAAATTTGCTAATCTAGTATTGAATTAGGTTTTGAGGTCAATCTTTCACACAGCAATAGCTCATTCTGCAGAATAATTTAATTATAAAATTGTGACACACATGAGCATTTTTGTAATGATTAATGAGTAACTTCATAAATAATGAGATTTTTCCAATAAACTGAAATATTGGAATTATAATAATGTAACATATCAAAAAATAATGTATCAATTAAAACTTATTGAATTATTTTTACTTAATCACTAAATTAATCCTAGCTATTTTTAAAGATAAAAGATATGGAGAGTTAAGAATTTTAAGACATAACAAAGTAGTCTATGGCTGCCTTCCTTACCTGAAATTCTCCCTTAAATTATTTATGGTAATAGTAATGATGACCTGTATGTGAGACAACAAAAGAGACACAGATGTATAGAACGGACTTTTGGCCTCTGAGGGAGAGGGAGAGGGAGAGGGTGGGATGATTTGGGAGAATGGCATTGAAACATGTATACTATCATGTAAGAAATGAGGCGCCAGTCTATGTTCGATACAGGATACAGGATGCTTGGGGCTGGTGCATGGGGATGATCCAGAGAGATGATATAGGGTGGGAGGTGGGAGGGGATTCAGGATTGGGAGCTCGTATACACCTGTGGCGGATTCATGTCAATGTATGGCAAAACCAATACAGTATTGTAGAATAAAGTAAAAATTAAATTAAAAAAATTATTTATGGTAGCCATAAATATGTTTCCCAACAGGTGAGCTCCGAGTTGTCCTTCTTATTCTTCACTATTTAGGTTATTGAGGATGGGCTGAAAAGCAGCACCTCCTTCCCCTTCATACCATTAAGTTCATGAACTTGTCCTGTAGAAGTTACTGAATATTGTGTTTTTCCCCCTAATTCAGACACTTCTACTTCTTTAGGGTAAATAACTTTTTAAAATTGTTTTACAATGTTGTGTTGGTTTCTGCCATACAACAACGTGAATCAGCCATAAGCATACAGATATGTCCCCTCCCTCTTGAGATTTCCTCCCACTCCCAACCCCACTCCACCCCTCCAGATTGTCACAGGGCACTGGATTGAGCTTCCTGTGTTATATAGCAACTTAAGCGTAAATAACTTTTAACTTTCTGACACCAGAATCCATCAGAGCTTATAATATAGATGGACACTGTAGGATGCTAAGAAGTAGTCACATTTGTATCTTCACATCTTAAATACAAGCTGTTTTGTGAAGCTGTCATGACTAGACAAATATCTCTTTGTGCTATCTGTAACTTATGTATCAAAAATATTTATATATATATACATATCCATATATTTTTAAATTTAATACTCCACACTGAAAGTCAGCCAGCATCAGTTTCCCAAAACCTTATAAGCGGTCTTTCTTACTCATTCTCATTGCATAGTTTCTTTACTTAGATTCCAGAATATAACAATTTTCAGAATGCCTTTTACCTACTGTGCAATTGCATTTCACTCTCCTTTTCAGATTTTTCCTCATTTATTCTAATTATTAGGCTGCTCCAAGGCCCAGTTTCTTATTAGATCTCAGTCCCTTACTGATCTCACCCTATATCAAGGTGTAATAACCCTCTCTCTACATATGACTTCCCATCTTCTATCTCTAGTTCAGTTTTCTCCCTTGAACTTCAAGAGAGTACATCCAAAGTCAACTCCATTATTTGATTTCCTCAGGCCAAAAATCTAGGCATTACCTAGATGTTTTTACACTTCACCCTACATTGCATTCATTAGTAAATCCAGGAGGTTCTAATGTCTACACATGTCCATAATTCAACCACATTTCATCACCTCCACTGCTATCACCCTGATCAAGGCACCATGCTATGTCCCCAGAATATGGCACGTCCCCTATCTGGTGCATCAGGCAATTCCAGGCAGAAAACAGATGGCAAACATGAACAGTTAAGGAGGACATAACAAAGGAGCTATTTACGGAGGTATGAGCAGACACTGGGGCTTCCCTGGTGGCTCAGCAGTGAAGAATCTGCCTGTAGTGCAGGAGATGCGGGTTCAGTCCCTGGGTTGGAAAGATTCCCTGGAGGAGGAAATGATAACCTACTCCGGTATTCTTCCCTGGGAAATCCTATGGACAGAGGTGCCTGATGGGCTACAGTCTATGAGGTTGCAAAGAGTCAGACACGACTAAAGTGACTGAGCACACACGCACGCATGAGTAGATACTAGNAACCTACTCTGGTATTCTTGCCTGGGAAATCCTATGGACAGAGGTGCCTGATGGGCTACAGTCTATGAGGCTGCAAAGAGTCAGACACGACTAAAGTGACTGAGCACACACTCACGCATGAGTAGATACTATAAAGTCAACAAGGGATAACGTGATATCCCCATGTTATCTCTGGCAGAAAGATATCACAACCTTCAAGCTTAGAAGTTGTTACAGGACGTAGATGTATGCTAATGCAGAGGACCACTGGCGAGAACCAGGCCCTGAGGGATGGACACAGACAACTGCTGAGGACCTGAAACAGCAGGAGAGGGGAGTAATAAAGATGTAAATTTTACTCACCTCCCATTCTCCCCTGTAGATGTCTCTCCCTAGTTGATCCCAGTGCAAGACAGACTCAGAGAAGCCATGTAGGAGTTCATATATGCCATACATGTCACTCTTGTGAGGCACAGAGCAGGAAGAGAGGGGAGCATGATCCCTAGCATCATTATTCCTCGCTCCTGCCCTTGTTCCATCATCATCATCATCATCATCATCATCATCATTATTTTTACCCCAAGAACACAGCCAGAGAATTTTTATTAAAATATAACACAGACCTTGTTGGATGACTGCCCCAAGGTCCCAGTGATTTTCCCTCTCCATCACATCATAAAAACCTACAAAGCCCCGTCTCCAAAACTCCTACTTTGAAGGCCACCTCTTATCCTTCTCTGAGGCAATTTTCTTGAGCAATACCATTCTCCTGCTGGTTTCTTGAATATTTCCGGCACACATGCTTTAGGGACTTCACTGTTTTGTTCCTTCTGCTTGAGCTCTTTTCCTTCAATAGTCTGTGTGACTCACTTCAGGTTTTAAGCACACGTCTCCCTCTTTGCAAGGTCTTTCCTGGCTATTTGTCTAACTTACACTGGCCATCTCAAATCCAAGCTCACTTTTCTCCATACAAAAATTCTATTTTCTATTCTATTTCTACCTTTCAATATATTTTATATGTAAACTTAAATATTTTATTCAATGTATGATCCATGAGGATGGAGACTGTTTTCTTCTCTGCTTCCCTGATGTTCTCCCAGTGCCTAGATCAGTGCTAACACAAAACAGATGCTCAATTATACTAATTTAATGAACAAATAAAAACAATGAAGAATATAATCCTTATTTTCCCAAGTATTTTCTTATCATAAAATATTTGAAATCCTGTGAATGCTGCAGGGTGTTCCATTTTCAATTGGTTTTATATCTGTACTTAAAAACTAACAACCCATGCATTCTCTACTCTACTTGGCTGTTTGTGATTACTAGGGAAGGCAGCATATACAACACAGCAGCCTATTTCTTAATCATAGTCAGATATTTAAGCACAAAGTAGCAAGAGAAGGAAATGATTGCCCTCACTTTACAGTTTCAATTAGTAGTCACGACATTTGTTGTACCCTTAGGAAGGGGAACAGTCCTATAGCTATTTAAATTCAGAGCATACAGCTAACAGTAAACTGCAGGAAAGCCTATTTGATGTGGGTGGTACTATAAAGAATTAATGGGGAAAAAATGTGTTCTAGCACTTCAAACATTATCATATGCTCTGGGGACTTTCACACTCTTTTTGCAGCAAAATCAAAAACAAGTTGCAATGACTGGCACTTTGCTCTGTCTCTGTTTAGCAAACTGCTTTGCCTCTTCTTTGGAAGATGATCATGACATTTGTTTATCTTCAAAATGCTATATAATAAATTCTGTTTAAAGTTATTTCAATTAAAATATATGAGTGATGATGACCTAAACATGGTATTTAGGCAAAGATAAAATCCCTTCTGCTTTGCTTTTCCCAAATGCACANCCTTGCCACGTATTCACAGTTGTTTCCTTCTTCAAACAATGTCATTTGTGTTTCAGAAATTTCTCACAGCTTTATCACAATCAAAGACAATCTTGATTTTTCAGTTTATTTATTTATACAGTGTTGGGCTGGACCCCACAGGCCTTGTAACTGCTTCAGCCCGCAAGAACCTGTCTCTTATACACATCTCAGATTAGATATCCTCAAATACTATCAAGGTAGAAGAGTAGAACATTTTGGCAAATAATCTTATTTTGAAAATATATGTTAATTTGAAAATATAATTGTAATTAAAAATAAAATGTGCTTAGATATTGAAAATAGCCAAGTTTTAAATATACGTGTCAATTACTAAAGCAAGAAGTTTAGAAGAGACATTTCATCTATGGAAAAAGCTACACGACTTAGTATNCTGATGTTCTCCCAGTGCCTAGATCAGTGCTAACACAAAACAGATGCTCAATAATACTAATTTAATGAACAAATAAAAACAATGAAGAATATAATCCTTATTTTCCCAAGTGTTTTCTTATCATAAAATATTTGAAATCCTGTGAATGCTGCAGGGTGTTCCATTTTCAATTGGTTTTATATCTGTACTTAAAAACTAACAACCCATGCATTCTCTACTCTACTTGGCTGTTTGTGATTACTAGGGAAGGCAGCATATACAACACAGCAGCCTATTTCTTAATCATAGTCAGATATTTAAGCACAAAGTAGCAAGAGAAGGAAATGATTGCCCTCACTTTACAGTTTCAATTAGTAGTCACGACATTTGTTGTACCCTTAGGAAGGGGAACAGTCCTATAGCTATTTAAATTCAGAGCATACAGCTAACAGTAAACTGCAGGAAAGCCTATTTGATGTGGGTGGTACTATAAAGAATTAATGGGGAAAAAATGTGTTCTAGCACTTCAAACATTATCATATGCTCTGGGGACTTTCACACTCTTTTTGCAGCAAAATCAAAAACAAGTTGCAATGACTGGCACTTTGCTCTGTCTCTGCTGAGCAAACTGCTTTGCCTCTTCTTTGGAAGATGATCATGACATTTGTTTATCTTCAAAATGCTATATAATAAATTCTGTTTAAAGTTATTTCAATTAAAATATATGAGTGATGATGACCTAAACATGGTATTTAGGCAAAGATAAAATCCCTTCTTCTTTGCTTTTCCCAAATGCACAATATTAAAAAAAAAAAAATGAAAAGAGAGATCAGATTAGATATCCTCAAATACTATCAAGGTAGAAGAGTAGAACATTTTGGCAAATAATCTTATTTTGAAAATATATGTTAATTTGAAAATATAATTGTAATTAAAAATAAAATGTGCTTAGATATTGAAAATAGCCAAGTTTTAAATATATGTGTCAATTATTAAAGCAAGAAGTTTAGAAGAGACATTTCATCTATGGAAAAAGCTACACGACTTAGTATTCCTTTATCAAGTAATCAAACACAGGCTGTTAAAACTAACAGGGTTTGTACTTACTTGTTTCTGATAAATCCATCTTAATTATTCATTTCCTATCTCCTCTCCTCCTGCTTATTAGTGTAGTCCACCTCTTTGATCTCTAAGTAGAGCTTCTTAAGCCCTGAAAGTGGAAAAGCAGAAAACACTCCATACATTTCTAAATTGCTGAAGGTCGAAGTTGAAATGAAAAACTCTAAATGAATCTGCTATGTAACATAGAGAAAATACCAGGCAGTAGTTAAGATTAAACTACCTATTTGAATATATACACTAATTAACTGAGAAACACCAAAGCTAAAGAACTTACCAGCCATTTCAAGGTCAAACACACAACACCTTCAGTTCAGTTCAGTTTAGTCACTCAGTCGTGTCTGACTCTTTGCGACCCCATGAACTGCAGCATGCCAGGCCTCCCTGTCCATCACTAACTCCCCGAGTTCACTCAGACTCATGTCCATTGAGTCAGTGATGCCATCCAGCCATCTCATCCTCTGTTGTCCCCTTCTCCTCCTGCCCCCAATCCCTTCCAGCATCAGAGTCTTTTCCAATGAGTCAACTCTTCGCATGAGGTGGCCAAAGTACTGGAGTTTCAGCTTTAGCATCATTCCTTCCAAAGAACACCCAGGGGTGAGCTCCTTTAGAATGCACTGGTTGGATCTCCTTGCAGTTCAACACCTTAGAGAATGTAAAAACTGAAGATCTTCATGAGAGCTAAATCACAATCTTACTGTGAAACACATGCATGAAAATATTTATTTGGTGATCAGAGTATCAAATTTTATAAGTTAAAATAAATTCAAGACATATGAACTTTAACCTGAGAAGGAAAAGCTGAATAAAGAAAATCTACTCAGAGTTCAAACATTCGTTGATATTCAACTCTTCTTAAGATTACTGTTGTCTTTCTTTTTTCCTGGGGTAGCTGTTCAGTTGTTAGAACTCTGTCCAAGTTCTTTTCTCACTTCACTTCACTAACTCCCAGCAGAGAGAAATCAATGTCATTTCAAGAATGTTCCCAAGTTTCTTCCTTTTTGGCTACTAATTCAAGTTGATCTTGACCTCTCTCTTAAGTGTTTCAGTGCAGTAATTTTAGGTTAGGAATGCTGGTTTGCACTCCGCTTTTACCACTTATAGCTTCAGTACCCAGTTTCTACATCTGACAGAAGAGATTTATTATCAGGTTTCAATGCAGGTCACACGTACTGAATCTGACACATAGTTTGTGCTCCTATCAGTTCAAAGATTTGACCTGCGGAATAAGAATCCCATGAATCTTAGATCTCAGCCAACAGTCTTCACTCAAGATTAGTGAAGTACACATGTGACTTGCCTCTGGATAACCTCAGGCAATGAGTTGCCACTTCCCACGAGTTCCATTTTCACACTGGGACATGCTTTAGTTTCAGTTAACAATTCAGCATTACCTATGTACATGATCAACTCAGCTCAGAGAAAACTGTCTAGTTTGAGAATTCATCAGGTTTTATACCAGGTTCATCACTCAGGTGACTTGCATTCTCCCATCTGCTATGTCCTGAAGGAATGAGCTGCAACCCAATGTGTACCCCTAGCTAGCCTCCTGGGTGCCCCCAGCTCTTCCTAGTGCCCCCATCACCTGAGACTCTCTGTGTTTCTTTCACTATCTAAGTTCCCAAACTCAATATCCATGCCTAGTGGCAGATCCTCTGATTATTGCCACCTGACTCAAGGGGAGAGGCCTGGAGGAGGTGTTGACCCATCCAGATGTTCTATGGCAGGATAACAGCCCAAAGGCACCGGTTCTGCCATCACCACATCTCAATCACTTGGCGATGGCACCCACATTCTGAACCAGCCTTCCCCTTGCCACGTATTCACAGTTGTTTCCTTCTTCAAACAATGTCATTTGTGTTTCAGAAATTTCTCACAGCTTTATCACAATCAAAGACAATCTTGATTTTTCAGTTTATTTATTTATAGATACAGTGTTGGGCTGGACCCCACAGGCCTTGTAACTGCTTCAGCCCGCAAGAACGAATTGTGAGCCTGGAAATGGTGACAGACATCAACAGTTTATTGGAGAAGTAATCTCACTAGTTTTAAGCGAAGTACTGGCACAACATCTCACTAAGGGTGGCAGTTGGCTCACAAGACACAGTAGCAATCATTGCTACTGGGGGAGAAGAAGGCTACCATTTATAGGGTAAATCAATGCCAGATTCTCTCATCAGTTACCAGGAAAACTAGAGGCTGGGGCAGGGGTCAAGCATGTTGGTGGTGGTGGAGGTTTTGTCACTAAGTCATATCCAACTCTTTTGTGATGCTATGTAGCCTGCCAGGCTTCTCTGTCCATGGCATTTCCCAAGCAAGAATACTGGAGTGGGTTGCCACGCCCTTCTCCAAGGGATCATCCCAACCAAGGGATCAAACCCAGGTCTCTTGCATTGCAGGCAGTCTCCTGCATTGCAGGCAGATTCTTTACTGACTGAACCACCAGGGAAGCATGAAGCATGTAGGTAGTTACTGATTAAGCCCTAAAATTAAGAGGGTTGGCCATTCATGTGAATGAAGCAAGAACTACTCAAGCAGGTGATGTACAGAGAGCAAGAGAACAGCCATTTTAATTGGCCTGATCATACATACAAATACATATATATATATGGGGGGAGAACATTTTTACTAGCTTGCAGGAAGACTATACTATAAAAATATTTGAATCTACTGGGCTTAACAAGATGCCAAGCCTATGGAAAGATCTTCTATATAGTTAACTGAAAATAAGTGAAATAATCTTAAATGTAACCCAATTAATAAAACAGAAAATATTTTTAAGGGTGGTTTATAATATGGATTTTAATTTCAGTAGAATGTTAAATACTAATCAAAGCTCCTATATCTCTAGACTATAACTAGTTTTTTCTCAAAGCAGGATAATACAAAGAATTTTTAGTGATGTATTGTGATAGAGAAATAATATCAGAGAAAGTAAGAATATCATTAGAAGCAATTTGACAGAGCACAGACATTTACAGGCATGGCTAATCCACTCTTTACATTCAATCATGAAACTTAGGCTGCATACTAAGATAGGCAGCAGAGAGTTCAAAACAAGTATCACTGTTTGACAATGCTCCAGATGTTGGATCACGTTAATTTTTGCAGGTTTTTGAGATAGACAACTAATCAACATAAACCTGAAAGTACTCCTTTTTCTAAGAATATCGNAGTTTATTTATTTATAGATACAGTGTTGGGCTGGACCCCACAGGCCTTGTAACTGCTTCAGCCCGCAAGAACGAATTGTGAGCCTGGAAATGGTGACAGACATCAACAGTTTATTGGAGAAGTAATCTCACTAGTTTTAAGCGAAGTACTGGCACAACATCTCACTAAGGGTGGCAGTTGGCTCACAAGACACAGTAGCAATCATTGCTACTGGGGGAGAAGAAGGCTACCATTTATAGGGTAAATCAATGCCAGATTCTCTCATCAGTTACCAGGAAAACTAGAGGCTGGGGCAGGGGTCAAGCATGTTGGTGGTGGTGGAGGTTTTGTCACTAAGTCATATCCAACTCTTTTGTGATGCTATGTAGCCTGCCAGGCTTCTCTGTCCACGGCATTTCCCAAGCAAGAATACTGGAGTGGGTTGCCACGCCCTTCTCCAAGGGATCATCCCAACCAAGGGATCAAACCCAGGTCTCTTGCATTGCAGGCAGTCTCCTGCATTGCAGGCAGATTCTTTACTGACTGAACCACCAGGGAAGCATGAAGCATGTAGGTAGTTACTGATTAAGCCCTAAAATTAAGAGGGTTGGCCATTCATGTGAATGAAGCAAGAACTACTCAAGCAGGTGATGTACAGAGAGCAAGAGAACAGCCATTTTAATTGGCCTGATCATACATACAAATACATATATATATATGGGGGGAGAACATTTTTACTAGCTTGCAGGAAGACTATACTATAAAAATATTTGAATCTACTGGGCTTAACAAGATGCCAAGCCTATGGAAAGATCTTCTATATAGTTAACTGAAAATAAGTGAAATAATCTTAAATGTAACCCAATTAATAAAACAAAATATTTTTAAGGGTGGTTTATAATATGGATTTTAATTTCAGTAGAATGTTAAATACTAATCAAAGCTCCTATATCTCTAGACTATAACTAGTTTTTTCTCAAAGCAGGATAATACAAAGAATTTTTAGTGATGTATTGTGATAGAGAAATAATATCAGAGAAAGTAAGAATATCATTAGAAGCAATTTGACAGAGCACAGACATTTACAGGCATGGCTAATCCACTCTTTACATTCAATCATGAAACTTAGGCTGCATACTAAGATAGGCAGCAGAGAGTTCAAAACAAGTATCACTGTTTGACAATGCTCCAGATGTTGGATCACGTTAATTTTTGCAGGTTTTTGAGATAGACAACTAATCAACATAAACCTGAAAGTACTCCTTTTTCTAAGAATATCGTCTTAAAACAGACAAACATTGTCTTCTAGTTCACCTGAAAGCTTTAATCAAATTATTTTAAGGAACTCAAACAACTCAATAGCAAAAAAAAAAAAAAAACCCACAGATAACCCTGTTTAAAAGTGGGCAAAGGAATAGACTTACAAATTTAGAAAACAAACTTATAGTTACCAAAGGGGAAAGTTGGAGACATGGATAAACTAGGAGCTTTAGATTGATCTATACACACTACTAAATTTAAAATAGATAATTGACAAGGAGCTACTGAGTATCACAGGGAACTCTATTCAGCATTCTATAAAAACCTAAATGAGAAAAGAATTTGAAAAAGAATATATATATATATATGTGTGTGTGTGTGTGTGTGTGTGTATGTGTGTGTATGTATGTGTGTGTGTGTATAACTGAATCATTTTGCTATGCATCTGAAACCAATATAGCATTGGTAATCAACTATAATTCAATATAAGATAAAATTTTTACAGGTAAAGAAAATAAAAATGGACAAAGGACTTGAATAGACATTTTTCCAAAGAAGATATACAAATGGTCAATAGGCGTATGAAAAAGTGTTGGACATCACTAATCATCAGGGGAAGACAAATCAAAACCATGATCAGGTATCACCTCACACATGTTAGTGTGGCTAGTCTCAAAAAGACAAGAGATAACAAGGGCTCATGAGGATGCGGAGAAAAGGGAACTCTTGTGCACTGTTGGTGGGAATGTAAGACACTATGGAAAACAATATGAACATTCTTCAAGAAATTAAATATAGAACTATCACATGAACCAGGAATGCCACTTCTGAGTACATATCAAAAAGGAAACAAACCATTGCATTGAAGAAGTATATGTGTTCTCACATTCATAGCAATATTATACACAATAGCCAAGGAGTAGAAACAACCCAAATATCCACTGATGGGTGAATGGATCAAGAAAATGTGGCTATACACACACGCACACACACACACATACAGACACATGAAATTCAACTTTAAAAAAGAAGGAAATCCTGTCACTTGAAACAACTGGAACGTGGAGCAAATTATGCTAAGTGAAATAAGCCAAAGACAAATACTGCATGGTACCACTTATAGGAGGAATCTAAGAAAGTTGAATTCATGAGCAAAGAGAGTAGAAAAGTGTTTGCCAGAAGGAAAGGAGGAATGTGGCTGGCAGGGGTGATGGGATAGTGGAACACAGAGAAACAGAGGTTAATAAAAGGATACAAAATTGTAATTATTAGATAAAGAAAGTCTGAAGGTCTAAAACATAGTTGTATATAGCTTCAATTATTTGCCATTAATTTTTAATATATATGTTAGTCAAGTATAAGGCTTCTAATTTCTGTCCTCCAAAACAAAATACAGATATAGCACATGTTAATTATTCATATAACATTCTTATTCCAATATAACTTATTCTTGTCTAGAGTTCCAGTTCTATCCATCTTAAGCTCTCAAAATTATTTACTTTTATAATTAATATTTACTATACTTAATTGATATTTTAAAAATAATTGTGTTCAGGACTGCTCTATATACCCCACACTCTTCTTCTCTCTCAAATTTTGCTAGTGAAAAACCTTTGAGTTATGGTAAGCTCCTAATTTTCAGATGTCTAGAAATGCCTCTATTTTAACTTAATTCTTAAATTCTAATTTATATAAATATAAAATAATAGACTGTTTGAGACATATTCAATGTGGTTCTCCATTTTATTTTGACATTTATTTTATTGAGACCTGTCCTAATTGTCATTTCTTTGTAGATAATCTGCCTTTTCTATGTGATATCTTTGAAGATTTCTTCTTAATCATCCTTGATATTAAATGTTGACTTTTATGTTCCAAGCATTTTTCAGAATTTTTATCTTAACCCATATAAGAAACCTCTGTACTTTTATGATATTCTGCAGCTGCATTAAAATCTGTTGAACATTTATTCTGCTTGTAACTTGAAGGGCACTTTTTCCCTAAGAACTTGGATCTTCCTTGAACTGTTGAAAAACCTCTTATTGTTTTCATTTTTACCAAACTTATGCCATCACCTACTCTAAAAGTCATGTGACTACACAAATTCTCCTGTAAGAAGCAGCAGTTGTCATCATTGCCCTCCCATATCCATGTTTTCAAACAAACCATCTTCCCTTATTTGCACATCATTTTAACATTTTCCTCTATGTCTCTTAATATTGATAATTAATTGCTTTCATTTTGAGCATTATAGATATGGACTTGTCACCAGAGAGAGTGAGACACCTTTCTCCCTTTGCCTTCATCTCATAACCATGCATATATACTCTTTTGTGGCAGACATACACTAAAGTAACACCCTATGACTCTTGATACAATCCCCCCACCCCAAGTGCAGGCTGAACTTATGACTTTCTTCAAATCCAGAGACCCTTGCAAAGGGGAAGGATTTTTACAGTGTGATTGAGGGCCCAAATTTGTAGAATTTGAGTTGATCAAGGGAAAGAACATCCTGGATAGGCTTGACTTAATTGGTAAAAATCTCTCGAAAGAGGGACGGAGCACTACCAAAGGTCACAAATGTTTTCTCATTGATCTTGAAGAAGCAAAACACCATGAGCACTACAGGCACAAGAAATGAACTTTTCCAAAAACCCAGGGGAGCATAGACACCAGTATTTTACATCCAAACCTGACAGAAGCCTTGTGAGAGCCCAGTTCCAGAATGCAGCTAAGTTCTGCCTGCACTCTTGTTGCCTACTTTTTTCTTCCCTGGAAGTTAAGAACTTCTCAGTCTAAAGTGTTTGGAATTTCAAATCGATGTGCCTTGAAAAGTTTATACCAAGATGATTTGCTTTTTTTCAAATTAGTCCATTCATGATTGTTTCTAGTTTAATATTTTGTCTATCATTGTTATCTACATTCATCTCTCAGTATCCATGGGGGATTCACTTCAGGACCCATCATGGATACCAAAATATGCAAATGTTCAACTCCCAAAGTCAGCCCTCTGCATCTGCAGTTCTACAGCTGCTGATTCAACCAACCGCAGATCATGAAGTACTACAATATTTAATGAAAAAAAAATCTGAATATAAGAGGACTTGTGCTGTTCAAGGGTCAACTTTAGTAGAAGGAGCTGCAGCAAAGTTTGCATTCACAGCACCACCTTAACTGAAATAAACTTTACAATCTCAAAAACATAAATAAAACACTAAATTAAATTATTTCATATTTAAGTATTGAACTATATTCTTTTAAGAAAGTTATACTGGGACAAATGAGACATAAAAACATTCAGTTCAGTTCAGTTAAGTCACTCAGTCGTAACCGACTCTTTGTGAGCCCATGAATCGCAGCACACCAGTCCTTCCTGACCATCACCAACTCCANGCAAGTCAAGTTTCCTTGTTTGCCTGATACATTCTCACCTTATCTCTCAATATAAGAATGTTTCCTCAGTCAATAAAGTAAACTGTATTTCAAACAATCATTTTTTATTAGTCGTTCATAGGAAAAATTACTAATTTAGCATACATTTAAGTCATCTCATTTCTCTCAATACTTTGGAAAACAATTTAAAACTTTAAAGCACCTAAAAGTTTGTCTAACAAGCTTTTCGGTTTCTGAATAATTCAGTTTTGCCTTTAAAATTTGAAACTCTCCTCACACAGTACTAGCTACTGCAGACTATGTCTCACGCTATATTAGTATTTACCTGGTGGTGTTAGTGGTAAAGAATCTGCCTGCCAATGCAGAAGACCTAAGAGATGCAAGTTCAATCCCTGGATTGGGAGGATCCCCCTGGGAGGACATGGCAACTCACTTCAGTTTCTTGCCTGGAGAATCCCATAGATAGAGGAGCCTGGTGGCTACAGTCATGGGATCACAGCTGAAGTGACTTAGCCCACANCCTAAGAGATGCAAGTTCAATCCCTGGATTGGGAGGATCCCCCTGGGAGGACATGGCAACTCACTTCAGTTTCTTGCCTGGAGAATCCCATAGATAGAGGAGCCTGGTGGCTACAGTCATGGGATCACAGCTGAAGTGACTTAGCCCACAGCACACATGTTAGTACTATTTCCATGGAAATTCTTTGTTTGAGCATATCATTTATTTACTAGGGAGAAATGTAATTTAAAAATTAGCAAATAGCAAAAAAAGCATTAAGTAACCTGTGAAAACAGAAGAAAATTAAGACAATTATTTTACATAGTGGTTCAATAATGTGTCTTTGAGAAATTTGCTAATCAACAATACAAGACGGAAAGCATGTATACGTGTTTCAGTCCAGTTCAGTTGCTCAGTCGTGTCCAACTCTTTGCGACCCCATGAATCACAGCACACCAGACCTCCCTGTCCATCACCAACTCATGGAGTTTACTCAGACTCATGTCCATTGAGTCACTGATGCCATCCAACCATCTCATCCTCTGTCATCCCCTTCTCCTCCTGCCCCCAATCCCTCCCAGCATCAGAGTCTTTTCCAATGAGTCAACTCTTCGTGTGAGGTGGCCAAAGTACTGGAGTTTCAGCTTCAGCATCAGTCCTTCATTGTGTTCATGTCTGTGAAAACTACTGGAAGAAAAACTTATTAATTATTCAGAGTCACTGCATCTATACATACACTATAGGATAAAGAAATAATTTGTTTTTAATGGTGGAATGTTTACATTATTTGGGGTTTGAAACAAGTATCCATAGGAACGACCAGCTTTAACAAAATATGCATATAGGTAGAAAACCTATTTGGTACATTTTCAAGTATCAAAGGTGCAGATGACACCACTCTTATGGCAGAAAGTGAAGAGGAACTAAAGAGCCTCTTGATGAAAGTGAAAGAGGAGAGTGAAAAAGCTGACTCTAAACTCAACATTCAACAAACTAAGATCATGGTACTCAGTCCCATCACTTCATGGCAAATAGATGGGGAAACACATTTCCTGATATTCCTAAGGATTTATCATCTCAAACAAACAAAAACAAAACACAGCATGCATGTGTATGTGCTAAGTCACTTCAGTCATGTCCAGCTCTTTGAGACCCTATGGACTGTAGCCCGTCAGGCTTCTCTGTCCATGCAGATTCTCTAGGCAAGAATTCTGAAGTGAGTTGCCATGCCTTACTTGAGGGGATCTTCCCAACCCAGGGATCGAAACCCCATCTCTTATGTCTCCTACATTGGCAGGCAGGTGCTTTACCACTAGTGCCACAAAACTATCTGATATATTATTTCTTTATTAAGACAAAGGTATTTTTTCAGTAAGATATAGCTTATTAAAGCAAAGCAAATGAATACCAAGTATATATACCATAACTTGGAAAATTATTTATTAGAGAGCATACAATAACAGTGTTTTAAGATGACAAGGGTATAAATACATATACTTTTGTATAATTTTTTAACTATGAAGGAGAGAAATGAAGATATATTTCTTTTTCTTCACAATTTTGACATCTAACTGACCTAAGAAAGTGTTTGCAGGATTAGTTAGTACTCATAACTGTGGACCAAAAAATGCTAACAGAAATTGGTATAGGAGAGAGCTATAGGAATTGGTAATTTGGTAAATTGCTAACTTGGTATAGGAGAGAACATATTCTTTCCATATGTTTAATGATCTTAAGCCTAACCTCAAGGAACTGTTTATATTACTTAGAGAGACAGTGTTCATAAACAACCTTGAGATCTTTGAATAACAAATTTAATTTTTAATGAATGCTTCATGAGAGCAATGTCTACATTGGTTTATACTTCAGTGTTTTCTATGTTAAAACATTGTTAGGGGCTTCCCTGGTGGCTCAGTGGTAGAGAATCTGCCTGCCAATGCAGGAGACAAGAGTTTGATCCCAGACCCAGGAAGATCCCACATGCCACCAAGCAACTAAGCCCATGAGCCAGAACTGTTGCACCTGTGCTCTGGAGCCAGGAGCACAACCACTGAGCCCACATGCTGCAGCTGCAGAAGCCTGCGTGTCCTAAAGCCTGTGTTTTGCAACAAGAGAAGGCACTGCAATGAGAAATCCGAGGAGCAAAACTAGAAAGTAACCCCTGCTTGCCACAAGTAGAGAAATGCCTGTGCAGCCATGAAGATCTGGTACTGTGAAAAATAGATCTCTGAAAAATATTGTAACAAATGCAATAAAGACTAAAAATGGCCTACATCAACAAAATTGTCCAAAAAATCACTGTTTAGCATATAATTTAAGCACAAATAATATTCCTGTGATAAATCACTTAGCAACATTAGTACATGACCTGATAGAGTTAACTTTCAAGTTTAGCTAGAATAACATTAAGACAAAGGTCATATAGGGAATTTTTTTTAACCAACTTCTACCTTAACTTAAAATTATTGTATGACAAAATAGTATCTTTAACACAGAACAAATCTATTATAAAAATAGAAAACAAACAGCAAACTGAGAAAATGTTTGTAATAAAATGAGAAAGTTTATATGTCAAAATAAAAGAACTATAAAAATAGCTATCCTAATATCAAAATAGACACAAACAAGGAACATACAATTCATAAAAGAAAAATGAAACAATAAGAAAAAGGCTTAGAATTATTGGTAATCAAATAAATTCAATTTTAAAACATTGAACTAGCATCTGCTAGCAAAGATGAAAAAGAAATCCCTAGTGGGCAAGTAGGAAAGAAGAGGCAACATTATGCACCGGTCTTAGGAAAATGAACTTGTGTATGTCTGTGGGTAACCTATGGGTAAATTTGGAAATAATTTTAAATACACCAAATAAAAGAAGTTAATTAAGACACTGGCTTAAAAATTAGTGACATAATGAAAAAAGTATCTCTATTTTTATTTCTTTTTTCCCCCTTTTTTTGGTTGCATTACACAGCATGTGAGATCTTAGTTCTCTGACCAGGGATCAAACCTATGACCCTTACACTGGAAGCACAGAGTCTTAACCACTGAACCACTAGAGAAGTCTCAAAGAAAGCATTTTTAAATGATGACAAGAAAAAGGAAATCTTCAGAAAAAAATATGAAAGAAAGCCCAAAGATGACACAAATCAAATGAAACATGATTTAGTGAATTGCAAGACTATGTTTGACAATAACTCAAGATTCTTCTTTTGAGCTACTCAGGTTTTGTGGCTTATGATTTTATTTTTTTTCTCTGAGTCCAATCACAATATGAGTTTCTAATTGTGACTGATATTTACATAATTATATTGCTGTTCATTATTTATCAAATTTTAGATTAACTCTGAAGGCAAATCCTAGGAGGATTAATTACCATAATAGAACAGCATGTAAGAGTTATAAACTCTGATAGCGAAATAATGATATAGCTGAGAGAAATTGGCAGAGGAGAAGGCAGGAGAGTAATATAGGAACACTTTTTTTCTCATTTTGCATAATGGGGTGTCAAGAATTATGGCTCAAAGTTGACAAAACAATTTATCAGCAGAAAGGTATTCAACTATAAGTTACAGGGAAGCAAGGATTAAGAGAAAAGAGAATACAGATAAGCGCATCTACCTCAGCACTGGACTGGCACATCTTATCAACAATCCCATCAAGACCTGGGATCTGTCTGTCTTTCTTCTCCAACAGGGTTGCAGAATGGCTGCTGCCCCTCCCACATTCCCATGTTTATATTCATATTCCAGACAAGGTGAGTGTTACACAGCCAAAGCTTAACAGAAAGTGGGTACTGAGTGGGTCACTCAATAACATCTGCTGTAATGAGGAAAATAAGTTTTAGTACATAATATGAAGTCTCCAAAGTAGCATTACTAACAACACTCAGGAGTGGGCGCACAGCTCAACTGAGCTAAATTCTTCATTATTTAAAGACTTCAAAATGATTCCCTAAGCTGATACACTGAGAAATATATACAATAATCAGAAAAAGTAAAAACAGGGTTAGAGGTAATTTTCCCTTAAGAATGGGAATTAAATATAGGTAAGTAGTAGGCTATTGGTTTTTACTCCATTTGTTTATTTCACAAACACTGCTTGACTTTTATGTCCAAGGACTGTCTCTCACCTTCGGGGATGCACCAAGGGTAAGATAAAAATGTCCTTCCCTTCCTTTGTATTCTAGTAACAAGTAAGACAAAAAAAGACATATACATACAGTCTTAGNGTCCCCTTCTCCTCCTGCCCCCAATCCCTCCCAGCATCAGAGTCTTTTCCAATGAGTCAACTCTTCTTGTGAGGTGGCCAAAGTACTGGAGTTTCAGCTTCAGCATCAGTCCTTCATTGTGTTCATGTCTGTGAAAACTACTGGAAGAAAAACATTAATTATTCAGAGTCACTGCATCTATACATACATTATAGGATAAAGAAATAATTTGTTTTTAATGGTGAAATGTTTACATTATTTGGGGTTTGAAACAAGTATCCATAGGAATGACTAGCTTTAACAAAATATGCATATAGGTAGAAAATCTATTTGGTACATTTTCAAGTATCAAAGGTGCAGATGACACCACTCTTATGGCAGAAAGTGAAGAGGAACTAAAGAGCCTCTTGATGAAAGTGAAAGAGGAGAGTGAAAAAGCTGACTCTAAACTCAACATTCAAAACACTAAGATCATGGTACTCAGTCCCATCACTTCATGGCAAATAGATGGGGAAACACATTTCCTGATATTCCTAAGGATTTATCATCTCAAACAAACAAACACAAAACACAACATGCATGCGTGTGTGCTAAGTCACTTCAGTCATGTCCAGCTCTTTGCAACCCTATGGACTGTAGCCCGTCAGGCTTCTCTGTCCATGCAGATTCTCTAGGCAAGGATTCTGAAGTGAGTTGCCGTGCCTTACTTGAGGGGATCTTCCCAACCCAGGGATCGAAACCCCATCTCTTATGTCTCCTACATTGGCAGGCAGGTTCTTTACCACTAGTGCCACAAAACTATTTGATATATTATTTCTTTATTAAGACAAAGGTATTTTTTCAGTAAGATATAGCTTATTAAAGCAAAGCAAATGAATACCAAGTATATATACCATAACTTGGAAAATTATTTATTAGAGAACATACAGTAACAGTGTTTTAAGATGACAAGGATATATATATATATACATATACTTTTGTATAATTTTTTAACTATGAAGGAGAGAAATGAAGATATATTTCTTCTTCACAATTTTGACATCTAACTGACCTAAGAAAGTGTTTGCAGGATTAGTTAGTACTCATAACTGTGGACCAAAAATGCTAACAGAAATCAGTATAGGAGAGAGCTATAGGATTTGGTAAATTGCTAAATTGGTATAGGAGTGAACATATTCTTTCCATATGCTTAATGATCTTAAGCCTAACCTCAAGGAACTGTTTATATTACTTAAAGAGACAGTGTTCATACACAATCTTGAGATCTTTGAATAACAAATTTAATTTTTAGTGTATGCTTGATAAGAGCAATGTCTACATTGGTTTATACTTCATTGTTTTCCATGTTAAAATATTGTTAGAGACTTCTCTGGTGGCTCACTGCCTGCCAATGCAGGAGATAAGAGTTCGATCCCAGACCCGGGAAGATCCCACATGCCACCAAGCAACTAAGCCCATGAGCCAGAACTGTTGCACCTGTGCTCTGGAGCCAGGAGCACAACCACTGAGCCCACATGCTGCAGCTGCAGAAGCCTGCGTGTCCTAAAGCCTGTGCTTCACAACAAGAGAAGGCACTGCAATGAGAAATCCGAGGAGCAAAACTAGAAAGTAACCCCTGCTTGCCACAAGTAGAGAAGTGCCTGTGCAGCCATGAAGATCTGGTACTGTGAAAAATAGATCTTTAAAAAATATTGTAACAAATGCAATAAAGACTAAAAATGGCCTACATCAACAAAATTGTCCAAAAAATCACTGTTTAGCATATAATTTAAGCACAAATAATATTCCTGTGATAAATCACTTAGCAACATTAGTACATGACCTGATAGAGTTAACTTTCAAGTTTAGCTAGAATAACATTAAGACAAAGGTCATATAGGGAATTTTTTTTAACCAACTTCTACCTTAACTTAAAATTATTGTATGACAAAATAGTATCTTTAACACAGAAAAACAAATCTATTATAAACAAACAGCAAACTGAGAAAATGTTTGTAATAAAATGAGAAAGTTTATATGTCAAAATAAAAGAGCTATAAAAATAGCTATCCTAATATCAAAATAGACACAAAAAAGGAACATACAATTCATAAAAGAAAAATGAAACAATAAGAAAAATGCTTAGAATTATTGGTAATCAAATAAATTCAATTTTAAAACATTGAACTAGCATCTGCTAGCAAAGATGAAAAAGAAATCCCTAGTGGGCAAGTAGGAAAGAAGAGGCAACATTATGCACCGGTCTTAGGAAAATGAACTTGTGTATGTCTGTGGGTAACCTATGGGTAAATTTGGAAATAATTTTAAATACACCAAATAAAAGAAGTTAATTAAGACACTGGCTTAAAAATTAGTGACATAATGAAAAAAGTATCTCTATTTTTATTTCTTTTTTCCCCCTTTTTTTGGTTGCATTACACAGCATGTGAGATCTTAGTTCTCTGACCAGGGATCAAACCTATGACCCTTACACTGGAAGCACAGAGTCTTAACCACTGAACCACTAGAGAAGTCTCAAAGAAAGCATTTTTAAATGATGACAAGAAAAAGGAAATCTTCAGAAAAAAATATGAAAGAAAGCCCAAAGATGACACAAATCAAATGAAACATGATTTAGTGAATTGCAAGACTATGTTTGACAATAACTCAAGATTCTTCTTTTGAGCTACTCAGGTTTTGTGGCTTATGATTTTATTTTTTTTCTCTGAGTCCAATCACAATATGAGTTTCTAATTGTGACTGATATTTACATAATTATATTGCTGTTCATTATTTATCAAATTTTAGATTAACTCTGAAGGCAAATCCTAGGAGGATTAATTACCATAATAGAACAGCATGTAAGAGTTATAAACTCTGATAGCGAAATAATGATATAGCTGAGAGAAATTGGCAGAGGAGAAGGCAGGAGAGTAATATAGGAACACTTTTTTTCTCATTTTGCATAATGGGGTGTCAAGAATTATGGCTCAAAGTTGACAAAACAATTTATCAGCAGAAAGGTATTCAACTATAAGTTACAGGGAAGCAAGGATTAAGAGAAAAGAGAATACAGATAAGCGCATCTACCTCAGCACTGGACTGGCACATCTTATCAACAATCCCATCAAGACCTGGGATCTGTCTGTCTTTCTTCTCCAACAGGGTTGCAGAATGGCTGCTGCCCCTCCCACATTCCCATGTTTATATTCATATTCCAGACAAGGTGAGTGTTACACAGCCAAAGCTTAACAGAAAGTGGGTACTGAGTGGGTCACTCAATAACATCTGCTGTAATGAGGAAAATAAGTTTTAGTACATAATATGAAGTCTCCAAAGTAGCATTACTAACAACACTCAGGAGTGGGCGCACAGCTCAACTGAGCTAAATTCTTCATTATTTAAAGACTTCAAAATGATTCCCTAAGCTGATACACTGAGAAATATATACAATAATCAGAAAAAGTAAAAACAGGGTTAGCGGTAATTTTCCCTTAAGAATGGGGATTAAATATAGGTAAGTAGTAGGGTATTGGTTTTTACTCCATTTGTTTATTTCACAAACACTGCTTGACTTTTATGTCCAAGGACTTTCTCTCACCTTCGGGGATGCACCAAGGGTAAGATAAAAATGTCCTTCCCTTCCTTTGTATTCTAGTAACAAGTAAGACAAAAAAAGACATATACATACAGTCTTAGACAATGATATGTGATAAAAAGAAAGTGATGTGTTAAGGGTGATTTGAGATGGAGACAGAAAACCATAAGAATGAAGTAAAGAAATGTACACAGATGTATAGAACAGTCTTTTGGACTTTGTGGGAGAGGGAGAGGGTGGGATGATTTGGGAGGATGGCATTGAAACATGTATAATATCATATATGAAACGAATCACCAGTCCAGGTTCGATGCATGATACTGGATGCTTGGGGCTGGTGCACTGGGACGACCCAGAGGGATGGTATGGGGAGGGAGGTGGGAGAGGGGTTCAGGATGGGGAACACGTGTACACCCGTGGCGGATTCATGTTGATGTATGGCAAAACCAACACAATATTGTAAAGTAATTAACCTCCAATTAAAATAAATAAATTTATATTTAAAAAAAGAAATGTACCCTGTGAAAAGACCCAATATAGGGAGAAGTTGACTACAGATCTACTGTATCTCCAAGCATGGGACAAAATTGCTGCTTTGAAAAGCTACAGAAAAGATTCCTACCTCTCTTCCAGGCATTAATGGGGTTCTAGTTTTTCTGTTGTTGATCAAGTCTGTCAGAGTAGCACTGACCAGCTTTATCAAAGGCCATGAAACAAAACTGGCAGAGCTGACCTTGAATGCATTGTATTCATGGTAATACAGTTGTTGAGACCCTAAAGCAATGTCCATCCCCATGAGATATATTCTAGGCTATAGCAGCTAACAGAACCCAAAGTTTACTGAGGCGTAAAGAAACTCTAGCTAAGAATGAGCAGAATAACAGAATGGAGAGAAGGATGTAGGATTTGCATCTAAGCTAAGAATTTTGGACTTTAGATTTATACTTGAGGGCAATACAATTTTATTTCAGATTTGATACTTTTGGAATTATAATCTTTGACCTTATTTATAAATAGATTCTATCTTTGAATTTTATTTTCTCCCAGATAATTTAAGAAAAGCGAAGACCGAGCCTGAGGTGACTGGGTGTTACTGGACTGTTGCTGGTAGGAGGTATTTATGTGTTTGTGTGTTTCATTTCAGCACGCATTCTCACTGCAGAACTATATTGGACAATGTGGCTACATATACTTTGCATGAGATATAGAACAGGGTATGAAATTTCAGCCTATAAATCATGGAAATGATATAATAATATATCCTTTTGAACCACTGCAGAGAGTTTTGGGAGCCACTGCTGAGAGGCTGGAATCACTGCAGAGTATAATACTCAATGGTCCTACGAAGAATGATTCAAGGGATGCTTGGTGGGTATTAAGGGAGCAATCTCTTAAAGTTGGAAGACGACTGTCCTGGGACTAAGGATTGCTCACCCCTGGGATAAAGGTTGTCCATGACTATACTCTGCTTCTCTGGCGGGGACTCTTCTTCGCTGAGACTGACATCCTGACCACTCGGGGTACTCAGGGGCCAGCTTGCCTGCCAATGGACCAGACCCAGCGGCCGCAACTGGGACCCTTTTGTCCCTGGTCTCCTCCTGATGCGGGCAACTGGACAGAGTGTCCCGACCGGTAAGGAACAACAGACTTTATTGACCTATCTCCCCTTCCCTCTCTCTTTCCTCTCCTTAACCCTCCCTATCCTTCCCTGTTTTTCTAGTCCCCTGGTCCAGGACGCAGGGATCTGGTCGAAGGGCCCGCAGCCTGNCTTTATTGACCTCTCTCCCCTTCCCTCTCTCTTTCCTCTCCTTAACCCTCCCTATCCTTCCCTGTTTTTCTAGTCCCCTGGTCCAGGACGCAGGGATCTGGTCGAAGGGCCCGCAGCCTGAGCTGAGGGTTGGAGACTGATCACTTCCTCTTGGCAGAGAGCTCAAATTCTGGTTCTGGTCTGGTCTGATTTCTGGTAGGGCCAAGTTCCAGTCCTCCCTTCTCTGAAGGCCCAGGAAAAAGTCCCATAATGCCTGGGTATCTGTAGGTGGCAGGAGATGTCTATAAGGCTACCCCTTTCACCCCCCCTCTCCCGCCTCCTCCCCCTTCTTTCAACCTGGCTTCCTTTCCTCCCTTGAAATCTTTGATGTTANCGCCTGGGTATCTGTAGGTGGCAGGAGACGTCTGTAAGGCTACCCCTTTCACCCCCCCTCTCCCGCCTCCTCCCCCTTCTTCTTTCAACCTGGCTTCCTTTCCTCCCTTGAAATCTTTGATGTTAGTACTTGGATCTGAAGTTCTATGTCTCTATAGGAGGTTTTCTGAGAGACTGTATTCTTGTATTTAAGGGCTTCCCTGGTGGTGCAGAGGTTAAAGTGTCTGCCTGCAATGTGGAAGACCTGGGTTTAATCCCTGGGTCGGGAAGATCCCCTGGAGAAGGAAATGGCAACCTACTCCAGTATTCTTGCCTGGAGAATCCCATGGATGGAGGAGCTTGGTGGGCTACAATCCACGGGTCACAGAGTCGGACACGACTGAGCGACTTCACTATACTCTGCTTAATCACATTGTTGGGTGATTAAGTCTAATAGATTAAGAGAATATCAAGTTGGGGAGTGTTGGAATAGAAATTTGTCGAGGGAGCAAAATTATGGTTACATTCCTAATCTCTTATTCCCCTCTATCTTAATTGGTAATAGTAACAAATAGAATAGGTAAACTAGCCTCAGCATCACTTTCATTTCCTAAGAGTTTCTTGCCAATAAAGAGGATTTCCCCTCCACAATTCTGCCCATCACTATGGAAAAGGGTGTATATTTCTGGGGAAATGGATAGTACAGATTGCTAGTTCAATAGCGTCTGAATCCATCAAACAACTTCTACCTTGTCAGTTCTCTTGCACACTGTCTATCTAGCCTTCCAAACATCTTAATCTAGTGATTTTGTGATATGATCTTTGTTTTGATCTGCAGCATTCAGTATTGATAAATAATTTCATTTGATAAATTTGACAGTGATCAATTTGATATCAATTTGATATTGATAAATTATTACAATGCTGAGTGCTCTACAATAATACCTATTGTTTAGACCTCAGAGATTAAGCAGTTTTCCCAAGCTCACAAAGTAGAGCAGAGATTTAAATCTGGATCTATCACCTACTACACTGACACAAAAAGACTCGGTTCTCCTGCAGGAATCTGCCGGCCACTCCTTCCCACACAAGACATTTGATTCACAGTTCTCTTCTGCAGTAATCTATCCACCACCAGTAGAACAAAGTCTTATCTCCTGTTTTAAATTAGGAGTAGAATTCTCTTAAGCAATGTATATGAATTATAAGATCTACAAGAAAATTAGGGTGGGTTTGTATTAATAATTCTTGGGAATTCATAAGAAATTTTGCAGGGTGCTTAGGGTCAGATTCTGAGCTCAAATCCTGCAATATCATGTTGGCTCAGGGAGTACCTCTTTCTAAACCAACTGATGAGAGACAGACTAGTTTATCCAGCAAACATGCTTCAGTTGCTTCCCTGAGCTTTTTGGGTTCCACACACAAATGAACTCTCTGCCCACTAAGAATAAGCAGTATCCAGCTCCACCATGACCCTTACCCACTTTCGTAAGGACATCCTTGCTCCTCTGCTATATTTCAAAAATGCATACTTTAAATATATCATAATCTTAACTCCAGAAAAATTTCTAGATATAACTGTACTCTTTTCCATAGTGCTTAAGAAGTAGGCATACATTTCTGCAAAAATTCAGTTTCAGTTAAATATTGTGATTCTATTTTGGGTACTTAAGCAGAAATCTGAAACTAAGTGCTTCAGAGAAGATGCATAGAAATAATTGAGATGAAATATATCTTTGACTCTTCAAGGAGCTTACTGTCTATAGGAAAGTTAGGGCAAGTCCAAAGTAAAATAAGTAAAATTTATAAAATATTATGAAAATATACAAATCAAAATCTATAGGAAGTCAAAGGACTAAAACGTATGTACTATTCAAGAATTAAAGATTTTTTTAGAGATGTGATATTTTTCATTGGCTTTATTAGACAAATAAAATTTCAATAAGCAATAGTTGAAAATGACAACACTAGGTAGAAAAAAGCACATACCAAAAAGTACACAATAGGAAAAGCAAGAGATGTGTAAAACATTCTTGAATTTAATANTTTCACTTTTATGCATTGGAGAAGGAAATGGCAACCCACTCCAGTGTTCTTGCTTGGAGAATCCCAGGGATGGGGGAGCCTGGTGGGCTGCTGTCTCTGGGGTTGCACAGAGTCAGACACGACTGAAGCGACTTAGCAGCAGCATACAATTTAATCACCTTTGCTCTTTGCTAAATGTACCTGATTTCCACTTCTTTACCCCTATTTTGTTTAACTTTGTGCCACTATTGATGGTGAAATATAAACTTATGAAAAATAGCTATCCTAAAAGGGTAAATTTTGTTAACATAAATTGTTGTGCTCACTACTTTCATTTGCAAATATTACAATTATTAGCTTCTTAGCTTGAGAAAGAACACACAGAAGGGAATGAAAAGAGGAGACTATGCCCAAACCAATAAAGCTATCCACCCCTGCACTCACCCACATGTCCAAGATACACCACAATCCCTTTTGCTCTTCCTGCCAAAGCACTGGTTGTTTATCCCAAACACTTCATTCAGCCATATAAACCACAGAGCTAGGAATGAGTCAGAGTCACAATATGATTCAAAAGCAAAGGTAAATATATTTCACATCCTCTGCCCAAATAGCCACTATTCTTTCTATGAGTGGAGTAGGGATTGTCACACTTCTAGAGGAATGTATTTTAACATCTGCAAGTAGAGTTTGTGGGTAATTCATTAGTAAAAATTTTCACCTGTACAAGCTTATGTATAAATATTGCCATAGTTCTTCGCCTTGCCCTCTTTGGTGCATTGGACAGTGTTATCTCATTTTTCATCACCTTTTTTTTTTCTTACCCTCAATAGTATGATACTTTTCTACTTCTCTAATACTGCAACTAGTTTCCTCTGGCTCTGTTTCATTTTGTTTTTCTTCTTCCATGTTCCAACCGTGGAGTATTATTTTATTCCCCTCCCACTTCAGGATTTTACCCTAGACATTTTCATGTTCCCTACCTAAACTCACTTTGTTCTTTGGAAGACATCTAGTTTCATGATTCAGCACTAACATCTATGTTAATGACAGTGACTCTAACACTTACTGCCAAAGCTCCTACCTCACTTACTAACTCTGATAATGCATCTCCACCTGTCTGAATAGAACATTCCAAGAACCCATCCTGAACACATACACAGCTTCTCAAATGGGTATATCCCTTGTACCCACTATTTCAGGAAACAGCAGCAATATTTCTTAATCATTCAGGCTAAAGATGTTGTTATTTGAAAATCTTCAATAGTTTCCCATTGAAAACAAAGGAAAAACATCTTGAGATACTTTTAAGGCCTTCCAATGTGTCCTCAGTTACACCAGTCTTATCTCTAATATATGCTGTTAAAAGATTCCATGCATGATAAAACTGAATGCCGCTTCCCCTGGCACCCTTTGTTTGGTTTTCATTGTTCTCTCTACATGGAAGTTTCTCCACCTCCTCCCCACATGCCAAAATAGTAACCAGTATTCAGGTATTCTGTCGAATGCCCCCTTTGCTGAATTTGCATGAACAAAAATAAAACTCTACTCATTCTTCTTTTATGGCACTTAACCCTTCTTTTCATAATCACGTCTTAAGTACATGCTTTCTCTTTTCATACATGACTGACCAATAAGGTTCATGAGACTGGATTTATACTTTATTAATGTTTGATTCCTTTTCTTATGCAGCTCCTATTAAGGAGCCATACACATACCAATCAATCAATCTGTATTGAATGAGTACATTAGTGATTGAGTGAAGTGAATTAAACAACTTGGAAGGAAAACAGCATGAAATGTTCCAACGAAAGAGCTTGAAAACATTGTCTCATCCAATATGCATCAGACAAAAGATAAATGGAGAATCATGGGACTTATGCATCACTTATGTAGATGAGTATTTACTACACCATGAATCATACTGAAAACTTATTCCTAAAATATTTCTTAGAAACTAGATATTTCTCACTAAAACTGACTTTCTACATTTTTATGTCTAAACAGTTCCAAGAAAATGTAAATGTTTTTAGTATTGATATTATAAAAGCAAAAGATAGATAGCATACAGTTAGGATCACAGCATGCAGCAAAACCACCTCATGGTTTAATGTAATTAGTTACTATCTCAGCCCCATGATGTCATAAAGCATGACTGTCTTCTTTATCGTTGACTCTCATAGTACCCAGAATAGTGCCTCACATATGATAAATGATAAATACATACACACCATTTAGTATTAAGTAAAGAGTAGGTGACCACTCTGATTCTGTTCTCCTGTTCCACAACAAAACAACCATTGTGACAATTTTCTTTAGCAATTCATCATATTTTGTAGGCTTATACACCTCACTTCCACATGCTTACTCTTTCTCTCTTTTCCTCTCTTTCATCCCATAGACATTTTTTATGTACAGAAAATAATGATATTCAGGTAGGAAATAAATGTTTGTTAAATAAAAGAATGAAATTATATGAATTTGAGTCTGGCTTTCCTTTTTCATTAGACTGATCCAGCTGAGATGAATTTTAAAAACACTCTAATGTTTGCCTTTCCCCAAAAGACTGATTTCAAGTATTTCAATTAAATTTCTCTGGGGAAAACATATAGAATTCATTACATAAGCATGTAAAATGTAATAGACTTTCAAAGTATCTGTTCTCCAGTCATGGATATAAGCTCAATTTCTATGAGTGTCACTCACTCGGGACTGAGTACAACAAAGGTTCTTATACTTCATTTCTTCATCTCCCTTACATTCCCCCACTCAGAACAATTTTAATTATAGAAGCTGTGGGGACTTCTCCGAGGAGAAGCATAGGTTTCAAAATGTCAACTTCTCTAGCAGAAACATGGCTGTTTTCTCTGTTTTCTCCTTTCTTCTTTGACACTTCTGGTTCCTCGCCATATCTTTTCAAAGAATTTGACAGTCTTATTACTTCTAGCTGATCTGTAGCGCTGCAGTTTATATTTCCTTTCACTTCAGAATATCCAAGAATTCAGGGACAAACAATGGCTCTAATGTAGTAACTTCCTGTAGCAAACCAATTTAAAGGTTTTGAAATAGCAATATACTTTCGCTTTCAATTTCCAGTTGGAATGATGATTTAAAATATCAGAATAAACTAAGAAAGTTGGCCATCCATAAGATTTTATGTAACCTTCCTGCAGCAGATACATAATGGGGAAATGATAAATTCTTATGATGGTTAATTTTATGTGTCAGCTTTACTTGACATGTGATGCTCAGATAGTCATTCAAACATTCTCTTGGGTGTGATTTGAATGAGATTAATATTCTGAATCAATAGATTGAGTAAAGTAGATGGACCTCCCTAACGTGAGGGGCCCTCATCTCATTGATTGAAGGGCCAAATATTAATATGGGCAGCCTACCTCCTTCCACAGGTAAGAGAAATCCTTCTTCCCTGTCTGCTTCAGCTAGGGCACTGGTCTTTTCCTGCCTTTGGACTTGAACTGAAATATTCACTCTTATTGGATCTTGAGAGTGTTGGCTTTTGGACTAGAACTACACCCACCATTAGCTCTTCTCCAGTCTGCCAATTTCAAACCTTGGACTTCTCAGCCTTCGTAATTATATTAGCCAATTCCTATACTAAGCGCTTCTCTCTCTCCCATTGGTTCTGAAGCAATTGTGAAAAATAGTGAAGCCCAACCCCCAGCTCCAGCGGTTTAATTGTTCTGGGACATGGCATAATCACAGTTCCAGTGAGTCTAATGGACAAACAAGGCTGATAATTACTGATCTAAGGTGTATAGAAACAATATGCATATTACTACCACATATTTTTAAATGTGTTCTTTTAAATAGTAAAGGCAAAAAAAATAGTAGTCCAAGGAAGATAATTTTCTGAGATCAAATTGACCTGTCTGAAAAAACATATATATATATATAATTTCTATTAATATAGACAATTGACATGATCTGATCACCAGAGGGTGATAGGAATATAAACATTTTTTGAACAAGGCAAATTTATTTGTTATTACACATAAAATGCCATTTTAATGATGATTCCTAAGAGAGGGAAAGTTATCAGTTATAATTAATACCTGGTTCCTTTTAGCCCATGTCTAGTCAAGTAATAGTAAATTTAAAATTCTTCTAGAAAATTCTATGTATTCAACATGAAGATATTTTTAAATTTCTCTTCAACTCTCTATGAGCTTGACAGCTCTGAAATTAAAAGGATAGGACACATCCAAGTTTAGAAAGGTCATGAACAGAGCATAGAAACTCCTGCCACAAGAACATTAGCAATAGCCCTGACCATCCCTCCCGTGTTCCTATAAGAGTATTTCCCAAGTGAGAAGGCAAAGGATAAACCTGGTATGTAAACAGGGACGCAATAATAAATAAAATAATACAAGGAAATGGACCTGAAGTTGTATCTTTAGATAGGAAGAGCTCCTTCTGACGACAGAACATGAATATTGATAGAAAATGCACACTTAGACATAGCCTGGGGAAAATTTTGAATTGCAACAGCAGAAGGAATCCCACAAGTTTGCATAAAAAAATAGAACCAAAATAGGTTGTCTATGAAGAAAAGAAAATTAGGCTGTCTTTATGATCTTGTATATAAAATTAATGCTCGCAAACAATGGAGAAATGTTANGGAAAATTTTGAATTGCAACAGCAGAAGGAATCCCACAAGTTTGCATTAAAAAATAGAACCAAAATAGGTTGTCTATGAAGAAAAGAAAATTAGGCTGTCTTTATGATCTTGTATATAAAATTAATGCTCGCAAACAATGGAGAAATGTTATGGAGTTCTGGATAAAAAGGACTATGACTATCAGTTGTACCCAGAAAGATTTATCCCTGGCCATGGGCACAAAAAAAAAAAAAAAAAA
>SJYW01018463.1:180534-228239 GCA_006410735.1 Raphicerus campestris | reverse complement strand
AAAAAAAAAAAAAAAAAAGGCATATTCAAATGCATCAGCATTCAAAATATATAGTTTCACTTCACTTTTTGAAAATATTTCTTAAGGAATTACCCTGGGGAAATAAATCAAAATAACAGCACGGTTCTCAGTAGAATATTTTAACACTCTTAGAAAAATAACTTAATTGATTGTAATGCAAAAAGTATAGAGTTTATTAAGAGACTGATATTAAAATAGAAAATCCATTATGATAAGATATGGATATATAGATAGATACTACCTGAATTCCAAAGAGCAGCATAATTAGTGCTTCCATTNCTTTGTTTTCTAAATGTTGAGCTTTAAGCCAACTTTTTCACTCTCTTCTTTCACTTTCATCAAGAGGCTTTTTAGTTCCTCTTCACTTTCTGCCATAAAGGTGGTGTCATCTGCATATCTGAGGTTATTGATATTTCTCCCAGCAATCTTCATTCCAGCTTGTGCTTCTTCCAGCCCAGTGTATACTCCAATATAAAATAAAGTTTTAAAAAACTGCAAAATTAAAAATATATAAATAATTAGTCCAGGACAATAGGGAAAAACTGGAATAAATGGTCCCTGTAGCTGTAACACATATCACAGATAACAAAAGAGAAGATAGTACCAATCAATTGTGGCTGAGAGTGGAGAAGTGATTAAAATGCTAGTGAATTCTTGTTTTTCAAATTTTTCTCTAGGTATTATTAATAGTGAGGGAACATAAAATTAAATATCAGACTGATGCAAATCTAAAAATAATTTCTACCTTGGTCTCACACTTCTATCAGTCTGAGCTAAAAGAAAACACTTTATCTTAACTTGTGATTTTAGATTGACTTTGGTATCAAATATAAATCCTATGAGTCATTAAGTCCTAACAAGACATGTTAGTGAATATTATTATGTCTGCTGCCCTCTTAGCATTATTTGAAAAAGAACGCCCACTTCATGCTCATCTATAGGATATTCACTTCTATAAGATGTAGGATAAGTTTTGGTATTTTCTCATGTTCTTTTTAAATTATGCTCTTAAGTGGCAACTTCTTCAGGAAACAAATGTTTATTAAGAAACATAACAGATACTGTGCTAAGCACTGGGTGAGCAACAGACCCAGACCAGGTCCACAGGAAAACTCTAACATCTCATGACAAGCAGAAAAGTGACTAGCATCACAGTACCCTTTGACAAGACTATGATGATGATAGTAGGAAAGTTCTAAGAATGTATTTGAGGAGTGGCTAACCTAGCGTCACAGTAATCAGGGCCATATTCTCTGATCCAAAGCATGAGTAAGATTTCGCTCCGAAAAATGGAGTAGATGAAGATGATACTGAGAGGAGAAGAAGCAAGTGCACAGGTGTAGGGAGAACGTGAGATGTTATAGGATGTTTTATCCAGGAAAAAGCCACAGGTTCTAAATGATGCTGAGATTAGGCACTATTCCTTAAGCTAGAAAAAAGGGAGAAACCCAAGTCCAGATCAGTCTCTCATCCAGAGACCCTCATGTCAGCAACCCAGAGTTTAAGGGACAATCCTAGTCTTTACACAGAAACTCTGAAGCTCTACAATGACAATGACAGATTTTAAAGAAAATGCACAAAGACCACCTACTTATTAGGGAAACAAGAAAAAGGTATAATCAAAATATCATTCAAAGACAACTTGGGAAACACCTGGAAAGAAACTGTCTTATTTAATTGACATTGTTAACTATGAATTAATGAAAATAGAAATTATGAAAATAGAAAAGCCTTGATATGTATGATCTGGAAAAGTATTTGCATTCTAAAAATTTTATCTCTTGTGAAACACAGTTTATAAGGCATGATGCTTTGTTTTAGGCTAGAATATGCAGAAGTCAGTCTGTTCCCTAAATATATTGCGTTCTATGGAATAAATGTCAGGCTATAACAGGGAAAGCTTATATTGCAATTGCCTTTATCTTCCACAAAAATTCAAGTTGGGACCCAATGGATAAATTACCTAATAAATTCATAAAAATATTTTTCATAGGAGAAGCTCAAGTAAGTCAGTGTCTCCCTTGTCTATAAAATGGGAAATTTAAATTTAACAATATTTATCTTCCTCCTACATTCAAAATTCTAAACTATAGGAGTTAATGGAGAAGCAACAGAAGGGAATTTTCTTTAATATTAGAAACAAATCTGAATCAAAGCCTAAATTAGTGGATAATAAGATAAAACTAGTAATTTGGATTCTGATTGATATTTTTATATCAGATTTATTCATTTATATAACTATATATTTATTCATTTAATCTATTGAACACTTTTTATATGCCAGGCATTGTCTTGGCCACCAGAAATGAAAGGAAAACCCAAACAATCATACTCCTCTCTTTCACAGAATATGCATTCTAGAGGGATAGGGAGACTTAAAATGAATAAACACAGAAATACATACAGTCTGAATTCTAATAAAAAAGTAAAGGTTGCAGAGAGACTTGATTTATTTTGGTGGATGAGAAAGGAACAGGAGGTAGATGGTCCCTAGTATGAGCAGGCTCTCTGGGGCCAGAACGAGTCAGGAGTGTATGAAAAATGGGGAAAAGGTATCTGTGGCTGGAGCAGCATTAGGAGGAGCTCTGTGAGATGAAGCTGGAGGGACTCCATCACCCAGGCCTGTGGATGATGTGTTTTGAATGTTGTTTTCATCCTCAGTGCAATGTGACATCAATCAAGAGGGTTAAAACAAAGGAATCCCACAATGCCCTTTGGCATTAAAATTATTACTTAGTCTCTAGAATGGAGAAAGGATTTAGGAAGGGGCAAACCACAAATGGACAAAATTTTTTAAAGATTCTACCAAGATCTCAAGTGGGAGCTGATGGTGGCTTACCAGAAGGGTGGCAGTGAAAGGTGGGGGGAAGTGGGAAGATTTGACAGGCAGAGTAAAAGGGAAATATAGGCAAGTCATCAAACAAAATTACTTGGACCTTCCCTGGTGGTCCAGTGGTAAAGACCCCACACTCCCAATGCAGGAGGCCCAGATCCCATCTCTGGTCAGTGAACTAAATTCCACATGCTGCAACCATGAGCCCTCACGCTGCAGCTAACACCCAATGCAGTCAAATGACTTTTTTAAAATGACCTTCACTTTCAGTTCAGTTCAGTTCATTCACTCAGTCATGTCCGACTCTTTGTGACCCCATGGACTACAGCACATCAGGCATCCCTGTTCATTGCCAACTCCTGGAGCTTACTCAAACTCATGTCCACTGAGTCGGTGATGCCATCCAACCATCTCATCCTCTGTCGTCCCCTTCTCCTCCTGCCTTCAATCTTTCCCAGCATCACGGTCTTTTCAAATGAGTCAGTTCTTTGCATCAGGTGGCCAAAGTATTGGGATTTCAGCTTTAGCATCAGTCCTTCTAATGAATATTCAGGACTGATTTCCTTTAGGAGGCACTAGTTGGATCTCCTTGCATTCCAGGGGACTGAGTAAAGTAATGCTCAAAATTCTTCACACCAGGCTTCAACAGTACATGACCCTCACTTTACAGAATCTGTAAAGATTTTTTAGTTTCATCCTTCTCTCATTATTTTTAAAGCCAGTCAAATTAGAGTAGAAAATAATTGCCTTTGCATCTATCTCTTAGAAATATATATATATATATACACACAAATGCACATGATTTTACCAAAATATGTAGGCAAATAAGATGTTCCCTGTTTTCCATATTAAACTCTTCCATGGAATAGATACTTTTCTACCTCCTTCTCTCTCTCTTTTCCTCTCTCCCTTCCTTCTTCAGAAATGAGTAGACATGCTTAAAAGTTGCTTATAATCACAAGTCCAACAAAGGTCTGTCTAGACAAAGCTATGTTTTTTCCAGTAGTCATGTATGGATGTGAGAGTTGGACCATAAAGAAAGCTGAGTGCCGAAGAATTGATGCTTTTGGACTGTGGTGTTGGAGAAGACTCTTGAGAGTCCCTTGGACTACAAGGAGATCCAACCAGGCCATCCTAAAGAAAATCAGTCCTGAATATTCATGGGGAAGACTGATGCTGAAGCTGAAATTCCAGTAATTTGGCCACCTGATGCAAAGAACTGACTCCCTAGAAAAGACCCTAATGATGGGAAAGATTGAAGGCAGGAGGAGAAAGGGATGACAGAGGATGAGATGGCTGGAGGAGAAGGGGACAACAGAGGATGAGATGGCTGGATGGCATCACCAGCTTGATAGACATGAGTTTGAGCAAGCTCCAGGAGTTGGTGATGGACAGGAGGCCTAACGTGCTGCAGCCCATGGGGTCACAAAGAGTCAGAAATGACTGACCGATTAAACTGAAATGAATCACAAATCACCAAAAACTAGTTTAATTAACTACATAACATTTATAATTACTATTAAGAGCTATTGGTATTTACATTTGCAGGAAATAAACATTTTTTTCTCCCTTCTTGATATTCTGTGGCATTTGTAACTTCAGCAGTTTAGTGGATACTGTCAGTAAATTACCTGACATCATTCATTTCTCAGTGCTACAGCTGTTATCATGATACAGGTCAGCCTTATATGTTGTTGAAATGACCAAAGACCTTTACCCAGAAACTGGTGATGCTAGTTCAGAGCCAGGAAGACACAACATAGCACACTGCTTTACATTTCCAGAAAAATATTTTGGCATTGTGTACATCTCACACAGACACACATGCACGCACACACACACACACACACATGAAGGGAAGTATTTTGTTAGATTGCTATTTTAAAAATCAGCTTGAATATAAATTAAGTTTATCTTTCAAGTGTGATTTACCAAAACATAAGTGTGCCATATATTTAATATTGATAAAGAAACTAAGGAGTACTGCCCTCCACTTGGACTAAGAGAATGTATCTCATTCCATCTATTTTGCAGATATCTATTATTAATACATCAAGGTCTATAATCATTTCTGACATTTTACTATCTCAAAGTTCACTCCATCTGCACTATTTTTCTTAAATAATCAGGTGTTTAATCTTCAGATTATAATTGCAACTTGACCATATATTTTAATCTAATTTATTGTCTCACAGTCAAAGACACTTTGTGTTTTACTTAAAGTTAAAATGGGAGGCAGCAAATATTTCCTTTATGAATCCTCACTTTTGATTTGACCTTTCCTTTGAGAATATTAAACATAAATTCTGCCACCCTGTTATCTACAACCTAATGAGTGAGTGTTTTAAATATTTCATTATTGTGTAAGAGACAAAGTGAATATATTTATATAATTACCATCAAGATCAAACAATGGAAATAATAACAAACTTTATTTCTTGGGCTCCAAAATCTCTGAAGATGGTGACTGCAGCCATGAAATTAAAAGATGCTTGCTCCTTGCAAGAAAAGCTATCACCAACCTAGACAGCATGTTAAAAAGCAGAGGCATTATTTTGCCAACAAAGGTCCATCTAGACAAAGCTATGGTTTTTCCAGTAATCATGTATAGATGTGAGAGTTGGACCATAAAGAAAGCTGAGCACCAAAGAACTGATGCTTTTGAACTGTGGTGTTGGAGAAGACTCCTGAGAGTCCCTTCAACTGCAGGGAAATCAAACCAGTCAATCCTAAAGGAAATCAGTTCTGAATATTCATTGGAACGACTGATGCTGAAGCTGAAACTCCAATACTTTGGCCACCCGATGCAAAGAACTGACTCATTGGAAAAGATCCTGATGCTGGGAAAGACTGAAGGCAGGAGGAGAAGGGGATGACAGAGGGCAAGATGGTTGGATGACATCACCGACTCGATGGCCATGAGTTTGAGCAAGCTCCAGAAGTTGGTGATGGACAGGGAAGCCGGCATGCTGCAGTCCGTGGGATTGCAAAGAGTCGGACATGACTGAGCGACTGAAGTGAACTGAACCACCAAGATCAAAACATTGAATATTACTAGCACACAAAAAGCCCATCTTCTTAGCATCCAAGTCATTAACAGTGTTATCAGAAATAATCATTATCTTGACCTCCGTCATCATAGATTAATTTTGTGTATTATTAATTCCTTATAAATATCTTTGTATAATATATTCACTAGGTTTCTTCTTTCAGCATTAATCTTGTGGAGTCAGTCATGTTATGCAGCAGTAACTCATTTATTCTCATTGCTATATATTATCCCATTGTATGATACAACTTTTACATGCATGTTTAGTTAAATGACCTTTAGGCATTACCAGCTTGAGGCTATTAATATGTGCTGCTTTGAAAATCCTTGTACACACTTTTGTCGCACATTTGTGTGCATTTTTCCCTCTTGGGAATATACCTAGGAGTGAAATTGTTGGCTCAAATGCTGAGTATATCCACTTTTATTAGATACTGCTAAAACAATTTTCCACGTGGTTCTACCATCCTAAATCCCTACTAGCAATGGATGAGAGCTCCAGTGGCTCTGCATCCTCACCAACTCTTGAGAAGATCAGCCTTTATTTTAGGCATTCTTGTGTATTACAATAGTATTTAATTTTGACATTGAAGTCTTAACTCTCATTTCCCTAAGCAACAAAAAGATTGAGTACATTACTGTCTGTTCATTGGCCATGTGGATATCTTTGTTGGGGGTGAAAGAGACAGCTCATTTTTTTAACTAGGTTGTCTGTCTTTTTTTTCCAGTTGAGTTATGGCAATTATATATTCTGGATATAAGACATTCCTCAGATAGATTATTCCAAATGTCTTCTCCAAGCCTGTGCTTTGTATTTCTATATTCTTAATGTCATCCTTAAATGAATAATAGTTTTTTACTTAGGTGAAATCTGATATTTATATTTATATTTTTCCTTTATCATTAATGCTTTTAATATTCTACAAAGAAATTTTCATTTACCAGAAGGTAATAAACATATTCTTTCATCTTCTGTTCTGCTTTTAGCAGTTAGGCCTATAATCCATCAGAAATACATTTTCATGTATTTTACAAAGCAAGGGCCAGTTTTCCTTCAGATGAGAATTCAAAAACCCAGCACAGTTTATTGAAAAGGCTATCCTTTTCCCACCAAACTGCAGTGGCATTTCTTTAAATGCATATAATCTTATGTATTTGAACATATGCATATACTTATGAAACCATCACCATAATCAAGGCAAAAACATATCCATTATTTTCTCAAAAAACTAACAACAGTACTACCACATGACCCATAAATCTCACTCCTGGGTAATATATCAAAAAAAGCCAAAAACACTAATTTGAAAAGATACGTGCACCTTAATGTTCAGAGCAGTGTTATTTACAGTTGCCAAGATATAGAAGCAATTTAAGTGTCCACCAAGAGATGAACTGATAAAGAAGATATGATAATGCTTAGTTGCTTAGTCATGTTTGGCTCTTTGCACCTCCATGAACTGTAGCCTGCAAGGCTGCTCTGTCCATGTGGGTTCTCCAGGCAAGAATACTAGAGTAGGTTCCCAGGCCCTCCTCCAGGGATCTTCCCAACCCAGTGATGGAACCCAGGTCTCCCACATTGCAGGCAGATTCTTTACTGTCTGAGCCACCAAGGAAGCCAATATATATTATATATACATATATAAATTATATATATGATCACAATAAACTGTGGAAAATTCTGAGAGATAGGAATACCAGACCACCTGACCTACCTCTTGAGAAACCTGTGTGCAGATCAGGAAGCAAAAATTAGAGCTGGACGTGGAACAACAGACTGGTTGCAAATAGGAAAAGGGGTACGTCAAGGCTGTATATTGTCACCCTGCTTATTTAACTTATTTGCAGAGTACATTATGAGAAACACTGGGCTGTAGGAAGCGCAAGCTGGAATCAAGATTGCCAGGAGAAATATCAATAACCTCAGATTTGCAGATGACACCACCCGTATGGCAGAAAGTGAAGAGGAACTAAAAAGCCTCTTGATGAAAGTGCAAGAGGAGAGTGAAAAAGTTGGTTTAAATCTCAACATTCAGAAAACGAAGATCATGGCATCTGATCCCATCAGGGCATGGCAAATAGATGGGGAAACAATGGAAACAGTGACAGACTTGATTTTTTTTACTCCAAAATCACTGCAGATGGTGACTGCAGCCATGAATTTAAAGATGCTTGCTCCTTGGAAGAAAAGCTATGACCAACCTAAACAGGATATAAAAAACCAGAGACATTACTTTGCCAACAAAGGCCCATCTAGTCAAAGCTATGGTTTTTCCAGTGGTCATGTATGGATGTGAGAGNCAGCGTGTGCTTCTTTCAGCCCAGCGTTTCTCATGATGTACTCTTCAAATAAGTTAAATAAGCAGCCTTGATGTACTCCTTTTCCTATTTGGAACCAGTCTGTTGTTCCATGTCCAGTTCTAACTGTTGCTTCCTGACCTGCATACAGATTTCTCAAGAGGCAGGTCAGGTGATCTGGTTTTCCCATTCTTTCAGAATTTTCCACAGTTTATTGTGATCCACACAGTCAAAGGCTTTGGTTTAGTCAATAAAGCAGAAAAAGATGTTTTTCTGGAACTCTCTTGCTTTTTCCACGATCCAATGGATGTTGGCAACTTGATCTCTGGTTCCTCTGCCTTTTCTAAATCCAGCATGAACATCTGGAAACTCATGGTTCACATATTGCTGAAGCCCGGCTTGGAGAATTTTGAGCATTACCTTACTAGCATGTGAGATGAGTGCAATTGTGCGGTAGTTAGAGCATTCTTTGGCATTGCCTTTCTCTGGGATTGGAATGAAAACTGGCCTTTTCCAGGCCTGTGGCCACTGCTGAGTTTTCCAAGTTTGCTGGCATATTGAGTGCAGCACTTTCACAGCATCATCTTTCAGGATTTGAAATAGCTCACCTGGAATTCCATCACCTCCACTAGCTTTGTTTGTAGTGATGCTTTCTACGGCCCACTTGACTTCACATTCCAGGATGTCTGGCTCTAGGTGAGTAATCACACCATCGTGATTATCCGGGTCATGAAGATCTATTTTGTACAGTTCTTCTGTGTATTCTTGCCACCTCTTCTTAATATCTTCTGCTTCTGTTAGGTCCATACCATTCCTGTCCTTTATTGAGCCCATCTTTGCATGAAATGTTCCCTTGGTATCTCTAATTTTCTTGAAGAGATCTCTAGTCTTTCCCATTCTGTTGTTTTCCTCTATTTCTTTGCATTGATTGCTGAGCAAGGCTTTCTTATCTCTCCTTGCTAGTCTTTGGAACTCTGCATTCAGATGCTTGTATCTTTCCTTTTCTCCTTTGCTTTTCACGTCTCTTCTTTCACAGCTATTTGTAAGGCCTCCCTGGGCAGCCATTTTGCTTTTTTGCATTTCTTTCCATGGGGATGGTCTTGATCCCTGTCTCCTGTACAATGTCACGAATCTCTGTCCATAATTCATCAGGCACTCTATCAGATCTAGTCCCTTAAATCTATTTTTCACTTCCACTGTATAATCATAGGGATTTGATTTTGGTCATACCTGAATGGTCTAGTGGTTTTCCCTACTTTCTTCAATTTAAGTCTGAATTTGGCAATAAGGAGTTCATGATCTGAGCCACAGTCAGCTCCTGGTCTTGTTTTTGTTGACTGTATAGAGCTTCTCCATCTTTGGCTGCAAAGAATATAATCAATCTGATTTCAGTGTTGACCAACTAACTGATTCGGTGCTGATTTCGGTGATGTCCATGTGTAGAGTCTTTTCTTGTGTTGTTGGAAGAAGGTGTTTACTATGACCAGTGTGTTCTCTTGGAAAAACTCTATTAGCCTTTGCCCTGCCTCATTTCGTATTCTAAGGCCAAATTAGCCTGTTACCCCAGGTGTTTCTTGACTTCCTACTTTTGTATTCCAGTCCCCTATAATGAAAAGGACATTTTTGGGGGGTATTAGTTCTAAAAGGTCTTGTAGGTCTTCATAGACCTGTTCAGCTTCTTCAGCGTTAGTGGTTGGGGCATAGACTTGGATTAGTGTGATATTGAATGGTTTGCCTTGGAAATGAACAGAGATCATTTTGTCATTTTTGAGATTGCATCCAAGTACTGCATTTCAGACTCTTTTGTTGATCATGATGGCTACTCCATTTCTTCGAAGGGATTCCTGCCCACAGTAGTAGATATAATGGTCATCTGAGTTAAATTCACCCATTCCAATCCATTTTAGTTCACTGATTCCTAGAATGTCGACATTCACTCTTGCCGTCTCCTGTTTGACCACTTCCAATTTGCCTTGATTCATGGACCTAACATTCCAGGTTCCTATGCAATATTGCTCTTCATAGCATTGGACCTTGCTTCTATCACCAGTCACATTCACAACTGGGTATTGTTTTAGCTTTGGCTCCATCATTTCATTCTTTCTGGAGTTATTTCTCCACTGATCTCCAGTAGCATATTGGGCACCTACTGACCTGGGGAGTTCCTCTTTCAGTATCCTATCATTTTGCCTTTTCATACTGTTCATGGGGTTCTCAAGGCAAGAATACTGAATTGGTTTGCCATTCCCTTCTCCAGTGGACCACATTCTGTCAGACATCTCCACCATGACCTGCCCGTCTTGGGTGGCCCCACACGGCATGGCTTAGTTTCATTGAGTTCGTCAAGGCTGTGGTCCATGTGATAAGATTGGCTAGTTTTCTGTGATTACGGTTTGTGTGTCTGCCCTCTTATGCCCTCTCGGAACACCTACCATCTGACTTGGGTTTCTCTTACCTTGGATGTGGGGTATCTCTTCACGGCTGCTCCAGCAAAGTGCAGCCACTGTTCCTTACCTTGAATGAGTGGTATCTCCTCAAGGCCGCCCCTCCTGACCTTAAATGTGGAGTAGCTCCTCTCTGCCCTCCCACGCCCGCACAGCCACTGCTCCTTGGACGTGAGGTTGTTCCTCTCAGCCGCTGCCCCTCACCTCAGGCATGGGGTAGCTTATCTTGGCCTCCACCCTTGACCTCGGATGTAGTCATTGCTATAAAACTCCTCACCAAATCCTCTCAGGTGGGGACACAAACTTTTTGAGGAGCATCAACCTGCTGTGTCCTCCTTTGTCTGGAAAAGCAATAAAACTATTCCTTTCTACTCTNTGTAGTCATTGCTATAAAACTCCTCACCAAATCCTCTCAGGTGGGGACAAAAAGTTTTTGAGGAGCATCAACCTGCTGCGTCCTCCTTTGTCTGGAAAAGCAATAAAACTATTCCTTTCTACTCTACCCAAAGTCTTGTCTTCTAGATTCGATTGGGTATCAAATGCTTTTAATGTTTTACCATTTCTGAAATCATAATTATTAACTTGCTTTAGTTAATTGACAGCATATGTAAAAAAAAAAAAACCAGATGCATAAAACAATGGTGTATCTTATATTCACTATGGTATCATGCAGTGGATTACTTTCAATATTAACAAAACAGCATAGAGTTCTATAAAAGCAGTCATATGTAATAAATATGTTTCAACTAAGTCTTTACCTACTTGGGTTTGGGTTTCTTTTTTCTGTAATTTGTTGAAAACAAGCTCACAAGTATGGTGTTCTGTTATGTTTCTATCCCCCCAGAAACCTCATATTGACTTTGAATTCCAGATGGGGTTTCTTCTCCTGCTCCTCAGTCCCTCCAGTTGTCAATTACTTCTGTATCTTTTCACATACCTCTCCCTCTTATTCTTACAGTAACAAAATCCTGTTACCTTCCATTTCAATGACCATAAAGATGCTTTCCATCCTTGTCTCTCTCACTCATGTCATGTGTCCGACTATTTTCTTGGCTTTGAAATAGGATGGGAAGACATGTTATCATAACAAATATGTGTACACAACAATGTTCTTCTGAAGATTACTTCTGTGAAACTGATCAACAGATACTAAATTCCATGCAAAGATAATCAATTTGACTTTTTTTTTTTTTTTGCCATATTTGCTGTAAATTCATTTACTGAGCGACTGAAGTGAACTGAACTGATGCTGTAAAGAGTATAGAATTCAGTTTGAGACACTCCTGCTCACTGGTGGGACTCAGACAGGTTCAGGCATGTTTAGCAAACTGATAAGATAGGCCTGTCAGAAGCCTATTTACAAGTCTTAGGACCTTTGAGAAAGCCTTGAGCTATTCCATTTCCTGAAGTTCAGACATATCTGGGTAGGTCTGGCAAATTGAGGGTCTGTAAGCAGGAACCTGAAAANTAGGCCTGTCAGAAGCCTATTTACAAGTCTTAGGACCTCTGAGAAAGCCTTGAGCTATACCATTTCCTGAAGTTCAGACATATCTGGGTAGGTCTGGCAAATTGAGGGTCTGTAAGCAGGAATCTGAAAACTCTTCATAGAAAAAAAAACAACCTTTCCTTTCTTAACATTTAAAAAAATGATATATATACATATGTAATTGCTTTACAATGTTGTATTAGTTCCTGCTCTATGACATCATGAAATGGCCATACGTATAAACATATCCCCTTCCTCTGGAGCCTCCCTGCGAACACTCCCCCATTCCACCCGTCTATATCATCAAACTCTTCTTCCATAAGAAGGAGTATAGCACATGGAATTTAACCCAACGCAAAGCTTCCAGCTGTCAGTGAAGAATAATAATGTTGAACTCAACATGATGGCAGCGACTCAAATCTCTCCTTAGGGTTGGTCCTGACCTCTAGGAGGTCTGTCACTAGGACAGCAAAGATTTTAAGTAAAAATCATTCCTCTCAGAAAGCTAACTGCAATTTGAAGACAAAAGAACAAGGAGGAGGAAATGGAGGAGGAGGAGAAGGTCAAACATTACCCAGCAGTTTAGTAAATACATTAAAATAGAGAAAAAGAACACCTGATTTCAAATGTCAATCCCCTGATACAAATCTCCCTCCCTACCACCTGGCTGCCTCTTATTAATCTTCTTTATTGTCACAAAGAAATCTTTTTGAAGACAAGCTCTATTTCACTCCTCTGTACTCTTAAATGGCCCACCATCTCTTTTCATGAGCTTTCCTGCTGACTCAGAAGGTAAGGAATCTGCTTACAATGTGGGAGACCTGATTTTAATCCCTGGGTCGGGAAGATCCCCTGGAAAAGGGCATGGCAACTCACTCCAGTATTCTTGCTTGGAGAATCGCCATGGACAGAAGAGCCTGGTGGACTACAGACAATGGTGAAGCAAAGAGTGGGACATGACTAAGCAACTAAGCACACACGTTTCCTTTCAAAAAAGTTCCCAATTATTTAGCCTATCACACAAGGCCCATCTGTCTCAGACTGATTTTTTTTTAGTTGGAGGAAAATTGCTTTACAATGCTGTGTTGGTTTTTGCCATATAGCAACATGAATCAGCCATAACTATATGTGTGTGTGTGTGTGTGTGTGTGTGTGTGTGTTGTGTGTGTGTGTATTCCCTCCCTCTTGAGCCTCCCTCCCAACTCCCAATCCCAATCCCACCCCTCCAGATCATCACAGAGCACTGTAGCTCTCGCACTGCGCTATATAGCAGCTTTCCACCAGCTATCTATGTATGGCAATATACATATGCCAATGCTACTTTCTCAGTTCATCCCACCTTCTCCTTCCCACGCTGTGTCCACAAGTCCATTCTCAACATGAATCATTTTAACTCATAAAATAAGAATGAAATTACTTAACGGAAGAAGCATACAAATGGATCTTGTGATGTATTATAATTTGGTCAAATATACTTCAACTTATACAGAGTGCACTTTTCTTTTTTTTTTTTTCCCCTCAAGATTTCTAGATTCAAATATTGATACTATACTGACATGGTCACCCACACATTTAGTCACAAATTTTGCTACTTCAGACAACTTCAGCAAAATGAGACAGCATTATTGTCCACTTTTCATCCTTGGTATGATTTGTTGTGAAACTGACCTTTTCACATTGCAGTTTTTTAACATGAGACTCAAAATAAGATGCAAAATTGCTTTCACCTCAGGCAAAGCCAACCAAATCTTACTATGATAATAACATGATAAAGGCTTGATAGTTAAAATGCCCTTTGTCTTTGTCATTTTTTTTCCTTTTCAAGTTAATATCACCATTTTCAGAAGACTGTTTTTTCTTGCTTTGTTTGCTTTATTCCTTTTAAGGATCATTGCTCACTCCTGTTATGAATATTATTATTTTAGGTATGTAAAGTCCTCAAAGAAAACATTTTTCATAATGTAGGTGAGGAAAATTAGTTTTCCCTCTACCTTTCTAGGTTCTTGGCTAAATCCTCCCTGAAATAAAAGTAAACAGAAGTCTAATAATGTGTAAATTTCTTGTACACATGGGAAATACCCAGAAGACTGAGGAACTCCTTGAAAAGAACCAAGCCACCACCTTAAAATACCATCTCCAGCTGAAGAAAAAAGAAGTCTTTTCTTGATGGGAGCCTAAACCACGGGTAAGGTTGTCATGAAAATTTAGGCTGTTACCTTCTCCTTTGTAAGAGTTTGTACAGATTTTAGTCATCATCCTCTTCCTTCTTAGTACAGAGAGGGAGATAACCTTTAAAATGGAGATTTTCTTTATAAATACAAACATGTCTTATAAAAGGACAACTTCTACTCAGTTTGCAGAGCTTTGACTATGTCTGCTGTTTCTTAGGGCTTCCCAAGTGGAACTAGTGGTTAAAAAAAAAAAAAAAAACCTGCCTGCCAATGCAGGATACATATTAAGAAATGCAGTTTTGATCGCTGGGCTGGGAATATCCTCTGGAGGAAGGCATGGCCACCCATTCCAGCATTTTTGCCTAGAGAATCCCATGGACAGAGGAGGTTGGTGGACTACAGTCTATACAGTTGCAAAGAGCTGGACATGACTCAAGCGACTTGGCACACATACATACTGTTTCTGAAGCCAGTAAAAAAGCTGGCTTAAAATTCATTCAAAAAACTAAGATCATGGCATCTCATCCCATCACTTCATGGCAAAAGGATGGGGAAAAAATGGAAAGAGTGACAGATTTTTGTTCCCCCATTGGGCTCCAAAGTCACTGTGGATGGTAATTGCAGCCATGAAATTAAAACATGCCTTCTCCTTGGAATAAAAGCTATGACAAACCTAGACAGTGTGTTAAAAAGCAGAGACATCGCTTTGCTGACAAAAGTCTGTCTAATCAAAGCTACAGTTTTTCCAGTAGTCATATATAGATGTGAGAGTTGGACCATAAAGAAGGCTGAGTGCTGAAGAATTGATGCTATCAAATTGTGTGCTGGAGCAGGTTCTTAAGAATCCCTGGACAGCAAGGAGATCAAACCAGTCAATCCTAAAGGAAATTTCAACCCTAATATTCACTGGAAGGACTGATGCTGAAGCTGAAGCTCCAATACTTTGGTCCTCTGCAGCAAAGAGCCAACTTATTGGAAAAGATCCTGATGCTGGGAAGGATTGAGCATGGGAGGAGAAGGGGATGACAGAGGATAAGATGGTTGGATGGCATCACTGACTCAATGGATATGAGTGAGCAAACTCTGAGAGACAGTTGAGGACAGGGAAGCCTGGTGTGCTGCAGTCCTTGGGCTTGCAAAGAGTCAGACATAACTTAGCGACTGAACAACAACAAATGCTGTTTCTTAAAAATAATCACCTAAAATAATCCTATGCCAAAGAGATAAATTTAGGGGCTAAAAACTCTGCTCCCCTTTAATAACTTTCAAATGTGACTTCTTTATGTAGTATATTTATGTGATTAATGTTATAGAAAATGAGTTTTTTTCACCAAAAATTTTATTTTTAATAGAAAATATTTATAATATTCAATGTCATTCATTTTTAATCATTTTAATGTACCTACAAGTTTTAAATCAAGATGTATTTTTCCTATTAATTTAAGCCTAACTTCCATCAGAAAACCATGTTTCTTTCAACATTCTAAAAATGTTTGCTTATAAACTGTTNTTATAATATTCAATGTCATTCATTTTTAATCATTTTAATGTACCTACAAGTTTTAAATCAAGATGTATTTTTCCTATTAATTTAAGCCTAACTTCCATCAGAAAACCATGTTTCTTTCAACATTCTAAAAATGTTTGCTTATAAACTGTTTACATGTAAACTGAGCTATCTATAAATCCAAAAACAAGTTTCAAGACTCTTCTCTGAGGGATGTGTCAGGATTTTCTGTTTGTTTGAAAGAGACAATTATAACACAAAGTATGTTCAGCAGAATGGTGATTTTATGAACCTGAGCATCTCAGGGAATGGAAGGAGAGACCACAGGACCAAGGAAACTCGAGGGTCCCCAGAAACACACCTGGGTGTCTCCCCCACTTCTTCCCTGCAAGAGTACCTAGGGCTTGCCCCAAGGACCACCCTGATTTCCTTCGGCAGTTCCCACCTCTGGGTTCCTCCTCTTGGAAAAATTTAAAATTCCTCAACTCTTCCTGCCTCATCCTCATCAACACTTCCCTACCTTGAACTTCCCTCTCCTCCCACCTAGAGTAATAAAATAACCTTTTTACCTTCCTTCTCCTGAAAAAGTTCCCCCAGTGATAGATGGGCATGGCTGACTGAGAACTGTATCATCGATAAAAACAATTATTTACCTACACAGATGGTGAGTGATAAAATAATCATTTAACTCTACAGTCATTGAGTAACTACTACATGATGACACTGTTCTAGGGCCCAAGGATAAAAAGGAAAGAAAAATCACCAGTGTTCAAGAGTTCAGTGGGAGAGAGGAACATTCATTAAATTATCACACAAAAGGATTGCAGCAGGGCCTGCTCCTTGTCCTCCAATATTATTTTTTTCACCTCCTGATAAGTGAGTTTTTATATAAGCAGAATAAACACTGTATTTCCCAGACTCCCTTGCAGCTGGAAATCATCACACTATAACAGGAAAGGAAGGTTTGCCCCTTTCCTTTCCTCCTTTCAGCTGGCAGGCATGTGTACGTGATGATTACCTGTATGTGCACAGGAGGGCTATGACCCTGATGGTGGAATAATAAGATAGAAGGCGTTGTATCCCTAGATGGCCTCAAGGATCAGAGATGCTCTGCCAACCTACCTACGCACTGTTACATCCAGGAGAAATAAGCTTCCTTCTTGCTTAAACCACTTACTTGAAGTCTCTATTACACAGAATGGAGGAAGAGAGAGAGAGAGAGAGAGTGTGTGTGTGTGTATGTGTATGTGTGTGCACGTATGCACATGCATGCATTTGTGCTTGCTGCATGCTAAGTCACTTCAGTGCTGTCTGGCTCTTTGCAACCCTATGAACTGTATTCTGCCAGTCTCCTCTGTCCATAGGATTCTCCAGGCAAGAATACTAGACTAGGTTGCCATGCCCTCCTCCAGGGGATCTTCCCAATCCAGGGATCGAATCCAAGTCTCTTATGGCTCCTGCATTGGCAGGTGGGTTCTTTACCACTAGAGCCACCTGAGAAGCCTATGGTTGTGCATATATATATACAGAAGGAGAGACAGATTAATATTAGTGTGTATTTTCTAATTGTAATAAACTGTGAGATGTGGAAATGAGGACGCTGCCTAGTTAGAAAGATCAAGGAAAGTGTCATTCATTCAGTTAACTTTTTTCTTTTTTAATTACCTACTGCCTGTGAAGTGTCAGGCACTGTTCTAGGTGTGAGGCCTGCACAGTGAACAAAATAAACTTCTTGTTCTCATAGAACTTACTGTATAAAACATTAAGCATATAATTCCTAGTGCATAAACAGGCAATCAATATATTAATAAATGGGCAAAAATATAGGTAGTAATAATGCTGCAAAGAAAAACAAGGCCACTTAAGAGGAAAGAAAGATGAGGTGCAATTTGAAATAAGACTGTCAAGGAAGACCTCTCAGAGGTAGTGGTGCTGAAATTGAGGGCTAATCTGATTGGGTCCCCTGTATCTAATAACTTGTCTTGCCTGATTTTAGTTGCTTGGGTTTTTTTTTTATTGTTGTTGTTTTTAGTTGCTTGTTTTTAATTGATTTTATACTAAACTTTCACTAGCTTGGGGCTTCCCAGGTGGCACAGTGGTAAAGAAACTTGCCATTGCAAGAGATGCAGGATACACGGATTCAATCACTGGGTAAGGAAGATCCCCTGGAGAAGGAAATGGCAACCCACTCCAATATTCTTGCCTGGGAAATCCCATGTTCTACCTAGGTCCTGGAGAATACAGAAGGTCTTTAGCATGGCCCACTAGCTTACTTAGATATAATACTTCCAACAATATGGTTTACTGTAGTAACAGTTGCTTAAATTGTTTTTCAGAAACTTGGAGCTACTTCTTACCCACTTCAGATCAGCTGAGACCACTAAACATTCAACCAGACCTGTATGAGTGTCTGATGGATGACCTTCTGACTTCAAAGGGCCAAAAACTCCACCCTCAAAACATGCTAAAGCTATCATTTTCTGAACATGTCCTCTGAAGAGCCATGAAGCTCAACTAGGCTTGCACAGACCACTGGTTACCTTACTTTTGTTACCTTCAATCATCCTTCCTCATGCCTCGGACCACTCTGCCTTTTTATCCCATAAATATCTCTAAACTATCTTTGGGGAGGTAGATTTGAGATGTGTTCTCCCATCTCATGGCTTGACTGTCTCATGATAAACTTTTTCCCTGCTGCAACCCTTGGCTTGCAGGTAATTGAAGCCAGTTCGGTAACAGTGCCATTGGGGTGGAAATCTGGAGGAAGAGTGATGATTCTGGTGCTGAAACCGTGTCCAGGAAGAGGGAATAGGCAGTGCACAGACTCCATTGTAGACAGACAGCTTGCAGTGTGAGAGGAGCACCAAGAGGGCCAATGCCACGGAGCTGCAGGAACAGATCGACTCTCAATAATTTAGCAAATGAAAATTCCCTGGGCACATGATCTCTGGGTGCAGCTCATGGTGACTAAAGATTTGCTACTATAGAAATACTTAGAGAAGCAGAAGAATACTTTACAAAGAATAAAAGATAGAAGAATACTTTATAAAGTATAAAGAATATAAAGCAGAAGAATATTGAGCTTAAACCAATCGAAAATTACATATGATGATTGCTAAATAATGACATGTGGCCATTACGATTAGGCTTTACACATGACACTGTGGCCTGGGCTAAATGCAGTGTGCCATTCAACATCTAAGTGCCTTGAGGATCAACTGCATTTCCCTCCTCCAGATCTTTCCAGTTTGGGTTGGATAGGAATAAAAATAAGAAGCGCATTCCCTCTAAATAATATAGAGGAGAATCATCTATTTCTAAGAGATAATGATAGGGGCAACGCATGCTTGCATGTCAAGTCACTTCAGTTATGTCCAACTCTTTGGAACCCCATGGACTATAGCCCACCAGGCTCCTCTTCCATTAGATTCTCCAGGCAAGAATACTGGAGTGGGATCCCATGCCCTCCTGCAGATGATCTTCCCGACCCAGGGAGTAAACCCAGGGATTGAACCCAGGTCTCTTATGTCTCCTGAAGTAGCAGGCAGGTTTTTTACCACTAGCATCATGAAACCCATAGGGGCAGTATTTAGGAGAAAATATACCCATAAAAAACATGCAGTTTCAAGGGTTCTTGAACACTGTTTCTTGGGACACCAAGCCCCAGCCGAGACCATGGAAGAACCAAAGTCCAAGGCTGACATGATTCCAGAAGAGTCTGGGAGCAGGAACACTCACACTTGCTCCTCTTTCTGGTTCCCTACTCTCTCATTCACCTCAACTCCATGCTGTCAATCAACTGCAGTACATTAGAGAATTCCCATACAACAAAAAAAGAACTTAGCAGAATTCTCTGGCTTCAAATGACATTCACAAAATTAAGACTGCTACATGAATTTTTTAATTACATTTGTAACATAATCTTATAAGCGTTTTCAAGAGCTCTCTATAATATATAGTTCCTCAAATATTCCACCCAGAGCAAGCTGTGAAGACACAGTAACTATATATGATATTGCTGCCACCACTCTCCACCCTTCCTCCACCTGGAAGCCCCTTAGGAATTTATGGCAGACTCTTATGCAATATATGGGTAATTCAAACCACAGCTCATATGAGACCAAGGAAGTGCTTTTTATAAGAAGCACAATTAAATAATAAGTTAAAGGCTGTCAGGGAGGGAGAAATTTCCCTCTCTACAGTTCATGAGTTCTTATGGCTCGACTACTAATAGAGTTGACATAAGGCAGATTAATAGAAGAAAAAGATACAAATTTTAATTCATATGCATGGACGTCTCTGAAAAGGGGCCTAAGAAGTGGGCAAAGGAGGCAGCTTTTATACGTTTTAGGCCAAGGAAAAATACATTTATGAGGAATTGATAGAACAAAGAAACTTGGGCTTTCGATGCTTAATTAGTGAGGAATCTAAACAGAGTTTGGCTTGAGATAGTAAATTAAAGAATAACAAGGGTGTTTCAATCAGGCTTCTTGGCCCAAACTCCCCATCTCTGGAGATAAGACTGTCTGTCTACCTTCATATATACAGATGGCACCTTGCATGTGACAGATTTATTTCCTGCTTTCAGAGAGACCAAGAGTAGGGTCTTGCATTTGCTGTTTCCTATGTAACTTTCATTTGAAATAATCAATATGCCAATGAGGTATATTTGGCGGCTGCCTGGCCTGGGCCCCCAACAAAGTGCTTAGTCCTTTAACAATAGGGAAATTTTTAGGACTAAAATTTTTTATGCAAAGGGTAATATTGTCTCATCATAAAACATAAATAGATTAAAATATATTGATGAATTAATTGGCCTTGGGAATTTAGTGTCCAGTAAAATGTGGTAGCATTTCCAGTTCATTCTGGAAACCAGCTCAGCAACCTCCTTTCAGCTTCTCACCAAAATACTCAAAGACAGGAAAAGATAAATGCCCCAAACCACAAAGAAAAACATAACCATCAGATGGTCTCACACTATAATCTTGGAGGGATTGACAACAACTGCAAGGCTTATGGGGCTAGGCTTAGAAAAACAATTTGGAATTCAGCAAATGACATACACTGGCTTCAATTTATGGGAAAATAAAAAGACAACCTAAAAATATAGGCAGGAAAATATTTGTTCTTTCACACTCTCTATACTTCTGACCCAGAAAACTAGGGATTGTGTCAATCAGAAAATCATCTAAATGATCTTTTATGTCTGACAGGTGCCAAAGGAATATAAATCCACTTATGCCCTGCTTCCATTTTCCTAAATTCAGAAAGATTACATATCCCAGAGAACAATTACATTGTTAGTCCTTTAACAATAGGGAAATTTTTAGGACTAAAATTTTTTATGCAAAAGGTAATATTTTCTCATCCTAATTATATTATAATATTAGTAGAAAATTTGGGGGTTTGTGAAAACTCAGAGAATTCTGAAAATTATATCCATATATATACCATTATCAGTTCAGTTCAGTCACTCAGTCGTGTCCGAATCTTTACAATCCCGTGAATGACAGCACGCCAGGCCTCCTGGTCCATCATCAACTCCTGGAGTTTACTCAAACTCATGTCCATCAAGTCGGTGATGCCATCCAGCCATCTCATCCTCTGTTGTCCCCTTCTCCTACTGCCCCCAATCCCTCCCAGCATCAGGGTCTTTTCCAATGAGTCAACTCTTCACATGAGGTGACCAAAGTACTGGAGTTTCAGCTTCAGCATCAGTCCTTCCAGTGAACACCCAGGACTGATCTCCTTTAGGATGGACTGGTTGGATCTCCTTGTAGTCCCAAGGGACTCTCAAGAGTCCTCTCCAACACCACAGTTCAAAAGCATCAATTCTTCGGCACTCAGCTTTCTTCACAGTTCAACTCTCACATCCATACATGACCACTGAAAAAACCATAGCCTTGACTAGATAGACCTTTGTTGGCAAAGTAATGTCTCTGCTTTCTAATATGCTGTCTAGGTTGGTCATAACTTTCCTTCCAAGGAGTAAGCATCTTTTAATATACTTTCTAATAAAGATCAGAAAGAAGTAATATCTTAATTCATAAGTTACATTGCCATGTAAATAAAAACTTTTTACAGATTCTAAGAAGAAAATTACTAAGCTAATAAGTGAATTTTTCACTGATGCTAGACAAAAATGAATAAACAAAATTAACTGCATTTCTATAGATTATCAGATAACAATTTATAATGAAAATTTTAAATACCACCTATAATATTAATAGCATCCCCAAAACACAAATTTTAACAAAAGATAACAGCAGGAACCCTGCTCTGAAAACTATACATTATCACATTACTGAGAGAAATTAAGGAAGACAAAATAAATGGAAAGTCATACCATTTTAATGAATGAGAAGACTCAATATTGTTAAGATATCAGTACTTGCTAAATTAGTCAATAGATGCAATGCAATCCAGTGCAATGCAATCCAAATCAAAATACTATGAACACACACACAGAGACACCAAAATTATAAGGCTTTTTGTTGAAACCAGCAAGCTGCTAAAACTTACATGAAAATTCAAAGAACCTGGAATAGTCAATCAGATGAGGGAAAAAATATAATTTTATTAAATATTACTAAAACTTGGTGCTTGTCATGCAGCATTCTTGTAGAAATGGTTAATTATACAGAAATTCATAATAAAAAGAAATAAAGCCATGTAGCTATGCCTTGGGGGCTGAGTGGAAATTAACAAACATGTCAAAGGAGAATGAAGAATAATGAGAAAACCATTATAGGAAGCTAGAAAATGACAAAGCATGTTATATAGAGGCAAAAAATTGTTTTAATGTATTACCTATAATAACTAAGAAGATAGAAAATATACCTAATGAATTCATGACCTTGAGCAAGGAGGTATTTTAGGTAAAATGCTAAAACCATCAGCTGCTCATTGTAGCTGTGTGTAACAGGGTACAACAACAGAGACTGTAGCTTCAACATAATTAGACACATCACAAAAATAATGAGAAAACTCTGAAGGCTAAAAAAATTCCCTTGCTGAGCTGGGAAGTAAAACTATGTCCTCTACACTCTATCAGTTCAGTTGAGTCGCTCAGTCGTGTCCGACTCTTTGTGACCCCATGAACTGCAGCACTCCAGGCCTCCCTGTTCATCACCAACTCTCGGAGTTTACCCAAACTCATGTCCATTGTGTCGGAGATGCCATCCAACCATCTCATCCTCTGTCATCCCCTTCTCCTCCTGCCCCCAATCTTTCCCAGCATCAGGGTCTTTTCAAATGAGTCAGCTCTTCGCATGAGGTGGCCAGAGTTCTGGAGTTTCAGCTTCAACATCAGTCCTTCCAATGAACGTCCAGGACTGATTTCCTTTAGGATGGACTGGTTGGATCCCCTTGCAGTCCAAGGGACTCTCTATATCTACACTCTATATCTCTATGTAAACACATGATATCTGTCTTTTCCTTTGTTCCTTTCTTTCATTTATATAATCCTTATTACATATAGTCTTTGCTTGAATTTCCACGGTATAACCAGCCTTTGAGCCATTATAACTAACCGAGCTAAAGCATATTCATTGACTAGAAGATGTTTGACAATAAATTAACTGAGAGAAAAAAGATGCCCAATAAGTTAATATGTGAAGAACCAGTTTTTGGTTAAAAAAAAATAAAGTACTTTCCCTAAAAGACATCACCAGATGACAAACACAGCATTTCAGTGGTTACCTCTGAATGGTTTGTAGTAAATGAAGGCATTTATTTTTAACTTACTGTTAGTTTTTCTTCATTTTAAAATTTTCAAATATAAATGTACTTTAATTCTATATTAAGTAAAACAATAACCAAAGAGAAAGTCAGGTTTTGACTGAGGAATAAATTATAAAGATTGAAATCTTAAATGGTGCCCATGTTATTTTCTATAGCCCAGATATATGATAGGAAAAATACATTTCTAGGCAAAAACAACAAAAGCTAGTAATGAAGAAAGTAATACCTGCCATATACTAATTAGATTGTAATTGCAGATTGCATACAGGGACTATTAAATACAAAAATTGTTTCTCACTTAAATAACTAATATGCTCTTAAGATGACACCTGATTAATGATTCTCCTGTCCCAGAATGAAGATGGTCAGTTAACTTACAACCACATTTATCTTCATATTTTACTCCTCCAAATTGCCAACAGCATATTACAAAGGAAAGACCTTAACGATTATAAACTGTGGATCACATGGCAAGTCCTTTAAGATCTGTGAGTTTCAGTTTGCTGATCATTAAAATGTGAATGATGTTAAAAATCCTACCTAATATACCAAGTTTTATAAAGAATCCAATTAAAATAAAAAATCACATCATAAAATACATTTTAAAGTGTATTTTATCTATTATGAATAATATTTCTAATAACAACTGACTGCCATGTAATGAGGAATCACATTTATCTGGGTCCATAATATTCCCACAAAAACTGATGTTCACACACAAATAAGGACATATTCTATTAACATTATTAGCAATGCAGAAAACTTATTTTGTCTATCTTTGCATGTGTTTTCTTAAAAAGCATGTCACAGATGTAATTTTATACTGACATCAATTTTACAGTGACAAACTAGTGGGAAGACCTTTTCATATAAATAATTTTCCTGGTCTCAATATCAATCAGGCTATCCACTTACATTTAGGGATGCCTTCAATTCCTTTCACTAGAATTGTATCTTTTATTACTTTTAGTCCTGTGTCATATGGTAGCATGCCTGAGTGTATGGAAAATTTGTGGAAAGTAAATTTTATGAATCGATTTAGATTGTAAGTGCTCTAGATTACCTCAAAACTCACTTCATAAGTTTATTTCTTAATTCATCTATTTGCAGACTCACTGTTACATCAGTTTCTTTAAGGGGACGTGGCTGGGCGTGAAGGTGAAATTGGTAGGAAGAACACATTAGTGCCTGGCACTCTTTAGACAATACATTCTTTTTACAGCAAAACTCACACACATGTAAAAAGCATGTTCTCAGTACTAATCATAGAGAAAAAAACAACCATTTTACTCAGAAATGTCAATGATACAGGCTTTTACAATAGTTACTGAAATTTCAAATTTAACATTACTTTTCCTGTGAAAATGTGTGTAATACTCATCTATTTGTTTCTGCGCAAAAAAAAAAAAAAAGTAGGATTCATTTAATCTGTGTAATACTCATCTCTAAGCTTCTGTGCACAGAAAGTAGGATTCATTTTTGCAAATGTCACACCCTAAAACATTAGCTACTTCCATAGAACATTAACTGCTTCCATAGCACAGGGTGATCCATTAAAACGTGAGTCAGCAAAAATTGGCAAGTGAGCATTTTTCAAGACAGATGGGGTACTGCGTGCCTTGCTTTGCTAATATTCTTTGTCATATTTATTATTAATTTCATGGTGATATTTAACACAGCAAATAAAAAAATAGACTATTCAGAATAAAGGGCCAAAGAATCTTTCAAATAAACATAATATTCAGTCCACTAGATTTTTAGATTATGGGAGAGAGGGGTGAATGGGTGGGCTTTAGACAACACTTCATGCTTTAATATCTCCCTTTAATTTAATCTTTCATTAGAAGATCACAAGGTTTCTGTACACGTATAGAACTATCCATAAGAAATTATTTTCCCATAAGAAAACCTCATTAAAATATGACTTGTAAATACAATGATGATAGGGTTATACTGACTTCTAAATCAGCAGGGAAATTGCCAATTTAAAATGTAATTAATGAAACATTAGCTATAAGACTGGATGTGACAATGCCAATAATTTGGGTAATTAAAAGAATCTTTACATGTGGATACTAAAGAATGAGCTCCAATAATATTGATAAGGGGAGAAGTCCTCTGGCTGATAAGGCAATTCTAGTTCCTCATAACTATATGAATTATATAATTTATAATCTATAAAGTGATATAAAGCCATCCTGCTATTTTGACCCTATATTTATCAAATACTACCATCCAAAATTTATTCTGTTTCTTAGATAATTGTCCTAAGGCAAAGAGAATGCACTGATCAAAAGATATTCTAGGCTGTCTCTTCTCCAAATAATAATCTATTTATATTCTGTTCTATAAAGACACCTATTATCAATTTGCTTGACACAGATTAACTACTCTCTCAAGACAAAATGAGATGAGCTAAGGAAGTCAAATCAATGAAAAATTAAACCCAAGACTGTTTAGGACCTTAACAAGAACTGGCTTTCTCACTACTGCGTTTCCCAGATTCTGTAGAAAACAGCAAATGGCTTTTACTTATGTATAGAAATACAATACACCTGCAATGCAGGAGTCCCAGGTTCGATTCCTAGGTCAGGAAGATCCTCTGGAGAAGGAAATGGCAACCCACTCCAGTATTCTTGCCTGAAGAATCCCATGGACAGAGGAGCCTGGCAGGCTACAGTCTATGAGGTTGTAAGAGTCAGACACGACTAAGCACATATAGTACTGCTGCTAAGTCACTTCAGTCATGTCTTATTCTGTGCGACCCCATAGACAGCAACCCACCAGGCTCCCCCGTCTGTGGGATTCTCCAGGCAAGAACACTGGAGTGGGTTGCCATTTCTTTCTCCAATGCATGAAAGTGAAAAGTGAAAGTGAAGTCACTCAGTTGTGTCCGACACTCAGAGACCCCATGAACTTCAGCCCTCCAGGCTCTTCCATCCATAGGCTTTTCCAGGCAAGAGCACTGGAGAGGGGTGCCATTGCCTTCTCCACATATAGTACAGTATATATAAATAACACAAAGGATTAAATAATAATCAAGGAAACCTCAGCCATTTCAACTTTCCTTAGCCACTCTGTTTTTTTGTTCCCTTATATTTTAAGGAATATATATGTCACTTAACATCACTTAACCTCTCTCCATCTTAGTTTCTACATCTATAAAATGGGAATAATCCCACCCACCTTCCAGGGTCATTCTCAGGATTGTGGTGTACAGTTCAGTTCGGTTCAGTCACTCAGTCGTGTCCAACTCTTTGCAACTCCGTGAATCGCAGCACGCCAGGCCTCCCTGTCCATCATCAACTCCCAGAGTTCACTCAAACTCATGTGCATCAAGTCAGTGATGCCATCCAGCCATCTCATCCTCAGTCGTCCCCTTCTCCTCCTGCCCCCAATCCCTCCCAGCATCNAATCCTACCATCATGATTATCTGGGTCATTAAGATCTTTTTTATATCGTTATTCTGTGTATTTTTGCCATCTCTAATATCTTCTTCTTCTGTTAGGTCCATACCATTTCTGTCCTTTATTGTGCCCATCTTTGCATGAAAATTTCCCTTGGTATCTCTAATTTTCTTGAAGAGATCTCTCTTCTTTCCCATTCTATTGTTCTCCTCTATTTCTTTGCACTGATTACTGAGGAAGGCTTCCTTATCTCCCCTTGCTATTCTTTGGAATTCTGCATTCAGATGGGTATATCATTCCTTTTATCCTTTGCCTTTCACAACTTTTCTTTTCTCAGCTATTTGTAAGGCCTCCTCAGACAACCGTTTTGCCTTCCTGCATTTCTTTTTCTTGGGGGTGGTCTTGGTCACTGCCTCCTATACAATGTCACAAACCTTCATCCATAGCTCTTCAGGCACTCTGTCTGTCAGATTTAATCCCTTGAATCTATTTGTCACTTCTACTATATAATCATAAGGGATTTGACTCAGGTCATATTTGAATGGTCTAGTGGTTTTCCCTACTTTCTAAAATTTAAGACTGAATTTGGCAATAAGGGGTTCATGATTTGAGCCTCAGTCAGCTCCTGGTCTTGTTTTTCTGTCTGTATAGAACTTCTCTATCTTTGGCTGCAAAGAATATAAACAATATGATTTTGGTATTGACCATCTGGTGATGTCCATGTGTAGAGTCTTCTCTTGAGTTGTTGGAAGAGGGTGTTTGCTATGACAAGTGTGTNTCTCTATCTTTGGCTGCAAAGAATATAAACAATATGATTTTGGTATTGACCATCTGGTGATGTCCATGTGTAGAGTCTTCTCTTGAGTTGTTGGAAGAGGGTGTTTGCTATGACAAGTGTGTTCTCTTGGCAAAACTCTGTTAGTCTTTGCCCTGCTTCATTTTGTACTCCAAGGCCAAATTTGCCTGTTACTCCAGGTATTTCTTGACTTCCAGTTTTGCATTCCAGTCCCCTATAATGAAAAGGACATATTTTGGGTGGTGTTAGTTCTAGAAGGTCTTGTAGGTCTTCATAGAACTGTTAAACTTTAGCTTCTTCAGCGTTACTGGTCAGGGCATAGACTTGGATTCCTGTGATACTGAATGGTTTGCCTTGGAAACGAACGGAGATCATTCTGTCATTTTTGACACTGCATCCAAGTACTGCATTTTGGACTCTTTTGTTGACCATGATGGCTACTCCATTTCTTCTAAGGTACTCTTGCCCACAGTAGTAGATATAATGCTCATCTGAGTTAAATTCACCCATTCCAGTCCATTTTAGTTTGCTGATTCCTAAAACGTCAGCGTTCACTCTTGCCATCTCCTGTTTGATCACTTCCAATTTGCCTTGATTCATGGATCTAACATTAGATTCCTATGCAATATTGCTCCTCGCAGCACTGGACTTTATTTCCATCACCAGTCACATCCACAACTGGTACTGCTTTTGCTTTGGCTCTGTCTTTTCATTCTTTCTGGAGTTATTACTCCACTGATCTCTAGTAGCATATTGGGCACCTACCAAGTTGCAGAGTTCATCTTTTGGTGTCCTATCTTTTTGCAATTCCATACTGTTCATGGGGTTCTCAAGGCAAGAATACTGAAATGGTTTGCCATTCTGTTCTCCAGTGGACCACGTTTTGTCAGAACTCTCCACCATGATATGTTCATCTTAGGTGGCCCTACCAGGCATGGCTCATTGTTTCACTGAGTTAGACAAGGCTGTGGTCCATGTGATCAGATTGGTTAGTTTTCTGTGACTTTTCCATCTGTCTCCCTTCTGATGAGACGGATAAGAGGCTTATGGACTGACTGAGGGGGAAACTGGGTTTTGTCTGATGGGTGGGGCCATGCTCAGTAAATCTTTAATCCAATTTTCTGTTTCTGTGCTGTGTTCCCTCCCTGTTGTTTGTGCTGAGGCCAAACTCTGGTGGAGGTAATGAAGATAATAGGATCACTTTAGTGGCTCAGACTGTAAAGTATCTGTCTGCAATGCAGAAGACTCAGGATCAATCCCTGGGTTGGGAAGATCCCCTAGAGAAGGAAATGCAGCCCACTCCAGTATCCTTGCCTGGAAAAATCCCATGGATCTCAGAGCCTAGTAGGCTACTGTCCATGCAGTTGCAAAGAGTCATATATGACTCAGTGACTTCACTTCACTAATGAAGATAACGGGGACCTCCTTCAAAAGGTCCCATGCATGCACTGCCACACTCAGTGCCCCCACCCTGTAGCTGGCCATGGCTAACCCATGCCTCCACCAGAGATTCCTGGACACTCACAGGCAAGTCAAATTTATAAAATTCTTCTTCAGCTTTTTAACATTTTTATCCATTACTAACAAAATACTGCCTATTAGACACATACTGGCTTCCATATTAGTTAATAGTTTGATGTTTTCCATCATTTTCTCTCCTAATGGTGCAGTTGAAGTCATTTCCTCAGACAGTTTATGAATTCTCTTTTCTATTGTTTAACTTACTGTTCAGTCTTTGGATTCAGATTTTTTTTTTTATTTTTTTTGTTTATCTTACTGTGTTGAGTCTTAGTTGGGGCCTGTGGGATCTTTAGTTGCCTCATGCAAACTCTTAGTTGTGGAATGTAGGATACAGTTCCCTGGCCAGGGATGGAACCTGGGTCTCCTGCATTGAGGGCACAGAGTCTTAGCCACTGGATCATCAGGAAAGTCCCCAGAATGTGTTTTATACAGAGACCTTTAAAACACTTTCTAATTAATCATTTTTGGTTCTTGTTTTATGATTTATGTGTTTTTTTTCTCTTTGAATAATTTAAATAAGTTTTGTGAACTTTTTTCAGATTGTTTAGTTATTTCTAGTTCTAAGCATATAAATTCTCCACTTACTGAATCTGTGACTCTCTTCCATAATGGTTCATTCTGTGTGATTTGAACACTTTCACTAGGAGCTCATCTCTACCTTATTATGTATTGCTTTTAGGGGAAGGCAAATATGCTCTGGAGTGTTTCCTGCTCAACACAGCAAGTCTCAGGTATTTCACTGGCTCTTAATTTCTTGACCCTTCACATTCATCTGACATAACCCTGAAGTTCTCATTTTTCAAGGGCATTTTGTGCCCACTGAGAAGATAATGGAAGATAAACTTCCTTGCACTTCCTACAGGCTGAGGTTGGAGCCTTCCTGGTGTTCATTTCTGGGATAGGAAACCCTTGATCATTCTGACTTTGGGCAAGATACTTAGTACTAGTACCCTAGGCATTTGATATCTATGGTTAAAAAAAAATTCTCTTTCTATGTGTATCTAAAACACAGAACCAAACTTCTAAGATATCAATATATATTTTAATAACTTATGGAGACGTTGGCAGAAGCCCCTGCTCACAGCTTTGATGTCATATGTTTTCTACATTTTTGTCTCATGGAGATTTTTTTCTCTTGCTGTTGAACTTGGCTATGTTTCCAAATATTCTTTGGTTTATTTTAGAAAGTATTTGCATGTGTGCAGAGCTATTTGTTTCCTATTTGATGTATTTTTTGTGAAATCTAAAACTCAATCTTCATGACACTTTAATTGGGATTGAACTAGAAATATGAAATAGAGAGAGAATAGGTATCTACCACATCTAAGAGAATATCCTGGGTCTGAATTTACTCAATATTTCTAATATCACTTTCAACATTCTAATAAAGGTCTGAGGTTTAATTTATGCCAAAATATGAACATCTGTCACTGTTTATTCCTGAGAATTTTTAAAACTATATTTTCCGCCTACTTACTGGTACTGCATTGTCTTAGCAAACTCTACATCTATTAGAAATAGATATTAACCCATTCAGAGGCCACCCTATTGGTCCAATTGGAAGAAAATGTGTCTTGAAATAAAGTAGCAACCAGGAAATGTAGGAAAGCTCAAATTTAAGAGATATTTTTAAATCATGATTAACAAGTTTTGATAGTGAGATGTAAGAAATGAAAAAGACAGAGGTATCAAGGATAATGTCTGTGTTAGTGCCTTGATGGTGGATAGAAGTCCCATTGAAGCCTAGTAAAGGGATAGATGTGGGGTAAGAATGGAAGATTAGAATATAAAGATGGAAAGTTGGTAATACATTTATACTAAGCTATTTTTTGCTGAATAATTTATTGTGCCATTGAAGTAAAATATTTTGGAGTAAGTTACAGCTTCATGGAAACATAAGAGCCACTAGGGAAGTTTTGAATTATTAGAAAGGACAGGAATGCAGGGCTAATAAGAAGTCAGGGTCTAGACAGGATATCTGAATGTCTTCTCCCAAAGGAGTTATTGTAATGAGGTCAGGAGGTCACGAGCAGGTTTTTTGCATGCAGTTGAAAAAAAATATCGAGATGACATTCAGAACATTCTACTTCCATATCTGACCCATCACAACTATTACAGTCTTCAGTGATGAAAAGATAAAATGTATCTTCCTATACTGAAAACATACAGAGCCAGAAACTTCACAAAAATAAAATGTTCAATTGCTTGAAATTGAAATTCTAAATAGATATGGCAGTGGAGAAACATTTCCTTCTCAGTAGCACTCCAGCATCTTTAGCTGGAGCTATCAGCATCTTAATTTGGCTGTGGGGACTTCGTGTGTGAAGTATATGGAGTGTGTTTTTTAAAGGCTTTTGCTGGACAGTCAGGCTGTGATGGAGAGTTGAAATGTAGCCTGTGGCACTTCTTGTCCAATATTGTGCACGTCCCTAACAAGAGACAAATGATTTCATTGTGAGATGAATACGTGTGAGGGACTAATAAATCAGTTGGAGCTATTATCAGAGTAAAGAAGCCGCCTAAGTGACAGCATGACTGGAACAGACCCCATTCTCCTCTGCATTTGCTGAAAATGTGAATTCATATGCAAGCACGCTCTTCAGCAGTCTTAATGCCATCAGTGTGAAGTTTAAACATCCCAAACTTTAGAGTCGGCTTTTTTTCTAGGCAGAGAGTTGCACCAAAAATGAACTCACAGGAACAATCAATTCCATCACAAGAAAAGGTAAAGATCATATTGTTGTATTAATTGCTTTATTGCCCTCCCCACCAAAATCCCTCGGTCAGGAAGATGCCCTGGAGAAGGGGATGGTTATCCACTCCAGTATTCTTACCTGGAGAATCCCATGGACAGAGGAGCCTGGCAGGCTGCAGTCTCAGTTCAATTCAGTCACTCAGTCGTGTCTGACTCTGCGACCCATGGGCTGCAGCATGGCAGGCCTCCCTGTCCAGCACCGACTCCTGGGCTACAGTCTATGAGGTCGCAAAGAGCAGGGTACCAGTGAATGACTAACACTTTCACCAAAAAACAAAGGACAAGGTCCATAGTATTATAGACTTCATAATTATCTCTGCCCTAATGAACAGAGAAGTTAGGGGAAAGGGAAAGAAGAAAAATCTCCCCAATATAGCTTCCTTTATGGAGTGTAAGGACTTTTGGAAAAAAATAAGAATGTCTTAATTAGTTAATTATTTCTACAAACATACATTAATGTCCTACTACTAATGATGTTTTTGTATGCCCAGGTGAATAAAAATGAGAAAGACTTCATCTCCAGTCAAGTTCAGGTATGTATGGCCAGCCATTAACAAACTTATAAAACAATACTTCAGGGCCTTCAGCCTCTTTTTTTCCCACACCATTTCTTATTTTCTATTACTGTTTTCTCCTTTCAGTCATTTACCTTCAAAGCTCTTTCAGAATAATCCCGACAATATTCAGTGACCTGTTTAAATGGCCTATTTCAAAAAACCACAAAAGGAAAAGACAAAATCTTCCTTATGGTAATGAAAAGTATAAATTTAAACAAAAAGACTACAATGTTAGACACATTAGTGAAAATCTTAACAAGAATGGTTGATCACAATATTTTTAATAAATTGTTTCAATTTCTCACTTGTTTCTTTCTAACCTACTTCACAGCTTCCCTGGTGGCTCAGTAGTAAAGAATCTGCCTGTTAATGCAAGAGACGCAAGTTCGATGCCTGGGTCAGGGAAAGATACCCTAGAGAAAGAAATGACAATCCACTCCCGTATTCTTGCCTGGGAAGTCCCACAGAGGGGCCTGGTGGGCTACAGTGAGTCCATGGGGTCACAAAAGATTTGAACACATCTCAGCAACTGACCAACAATAACAAATCTACTTCACAGACAGCTGAGAAAGTAAACATAATAAAATGCGATTCCACTCACATCACCTCTCCCATGAAATTCTTTCCACAGCTTTTTATGAAACTAAGATAAAAATCAAATCCTTATAGGAGACTTACAAGCCTTGCATGACCTCCTATGCCATCTAGTGCCCTTCTCCTTTTAGCTCAATAAGCATAAGCCAACTGGGCTTTCTTTTAGTTGTTACAGAGTAGATTTTTCCACATCAAGAGTTTTTATACTTCCTTTGCCTGCACTGGTTCACTGGGTCCTCCACGCTTTCAATTCTCAAGCCACTTCACACACACACACCCCTTCTCTCTCACCATCTGCATAATTCATCTTTCAGGTCTCCATTCAAAACATCAGTTCCTTGAAGAAAGAAATCAGTCTTCCTTCTTCTCCATTATTTTCTTCCTAGTACCATGCCTCCCCTAGCCCTATAAGACTATTCACATGTGGTGACTATACTTCTAACATAATTACTATTTAATTTATTTCTCCCCTCTGCACTGTAACCTCTACAGCAGTAAGGACCATGTCTGTTTTAATACCATATGCCTGTCTAATACTGTATATATTTGCAGCCTGGTACACAGCAGGTATTCAATAAGTATTCATGGAATGAAAAAATGAATAACTAGAATATTAAGATCAATAAAAATGAATAAATCATAATTTATGAAATTAAACTCAAATTAAGTCTGAGTTTCTTGGCAACTAGAATAAAAAGAAGAAAACTGATCCATTTTAATCAACTGTATATTTATGTGTTCAATCACTCAGTTATGTTCGACTCTACTGTGACCCCATGGACCAACCATAGCCGGACAGGGTCATCTGTCCATGGAAGTTTTCAGGCAAGAATACTGGAGAGGGTTGCCATTTTCTACTCCAGGAGATCTTCCTGACCCAGGGATCAAACCCATGTCTCTTGCATCTCCTGCACTGGCAGGCGAATCCTTCACGACTGCATCACCCAGGAAAATCAAACCATTTTTTTCAAGGCAACAAAACTTCTCCTGTTTCTACAGAATGTAGAAAACTTTCTCAAGGAGATAATTTCCCTTCACAGTTTGAATCACAGTTTATATATGTGTATGATCATGAACGAGTCTGACTCCATTAGACTCCAAACTTCTGAAAGGTATAGACCTTGTCTGTCTGACTTCCCAAAACATCCCAGCATATAACACAGGGTCTGAAATAGTAAAGGCTCTGCTAGTAACCCGTTTATTCTCTCATTCAGCAAATATCTACCAGACAATTACTATGTATTTAGCACCAAGATTAAAAAAAAACCATGAATAACTGATATACATAGTACACCTTATCGTTTTACAGCAACAGTAGTCATAAATTTCACATGGCTGATTTAGGCTTTTGTTGTTTATGCTGACATTGTTGGCACTTGATAAAGTCTGAGGGAAAACATTAAAACGTGATAAAACTACATAATGAGGAGCATAACAAAGGTTTTCCACATACTTCACTTTTTAAAGGCTCAACCTGTTTTAGGATAGAATTTGGAGTAACTGGAGGAACTAGGAAAGACCCTTTTAGTACCACTTCTCTGAGTTTATGCCAGAACCAGGAGAAGAAAAAAACACTCAAGTCTGAGCTTGCTGATGAAGTTGGAGTTCCTCTGTGCTCACTTTTATGCTAAAATATCCTGCAGATTGAGGCTGTTTCATCAAATTTTCTTTTCCTAGTAGCAGCAGTCAATAGAGAGTCAAACTACTTTTCTTTCTTCTCTCAAGCAAATATTGTGTTTTTTTAATTTTATGGTTACCAAAAGTGGGGAAGGCTAAGTAAACAGTTTGGAATTAAAATATACATATAGCTAATACTATATATAAAATAGATAAGCAACAAAGACCTATAGTATAGCACAGGGAACTATATTCAATCTTCTAATACTCTATAATGGAAGAGGATATAAAAAAAGAATATATTTGTTTATATATATGCATAACTGAATCACTTTACACCTGAAACTGGCACAACATTGTAAATCGATGATATTTCAATAAAACCATTTTAATCTAGTGTTTTCAGCAGCCCCGCACCAGGTAGTTCTTTTCATTTGAAGGGCTTTACAGCAGAGGAGCCTGGAGGGCTAGGAGGGTCCATGAGGATCATCAAAGAGTCAGATGCAACTTAGTGACTGAACAACAAGTTAGTTATTCATAAATGTGTAGAAGGAGAATGGGAACTGAAAAACATGATCATGATTCTTGGGCTACTGTTCCCGATATCACACTCAATTTAGGCCATTCTACTTTAATTTCCTAAAGCAGAATACACAACTCATCAAAAAAAAAAAAAAGAGAGAGAGAGTCATCTGACCTCTTCTCCTTTAGGACATGTGTTGAAGCATGAAGTTTGGAAGAAGCAACCAAAGATAACTCACTCGTGTTTCCAGTGGATTTTTGCACGAGTCAAGACATCCTTCACAGTGATCCATTTCATAATTCCTCTGAACCTCATGAAATCTGATCATGAACATCCATGAGCCTCCTGAGGGTTCTGTAGAGATCACACCACTTTACATGAAGTGAGTCAGGCAATAAGTGAACTCAGTGTTCCTCATAAAGTGAGACTGAATGGCTGAGTTCCACTGAATGGATGCCTCCGTACCAGAATGGCAGCTTTAGTGGAGTCATTTAGTCACTAAAGACATCATTACCCTTTACTGTAAGTTGGGGGCAAAAATAAGTCTTGTCTATTTCACAAGACATTCTAAGGATAAAGCGATATTAGGCAGGTGAAATTACTCTCTGACATTTCCAGGGGAGGAAAGGATATGAAGTTACCTCCTCAGTCTCGGTTAGCAACTACTCTGCATCTTTTCCAGGTCTGTCCATCCCTCTCCCACTCAGCTTTCCCACAGAATGTGTGTGAAGTTTTGGGGTTGAGGGTTAAAGGAAAGCTTGCACCTTTTCCTCCCATCAGTGTTTATCACCAGAAATATATTCTACATACACAGTAGCTTCCACTTTTGCCTGAAAATATGCATACTGACATCTCCCTAGATAAAGATATTAGAAAACTTTCAATGTGACTTTAAAATGAAATTTAATTTTAGTTTCAGTTATTACCAAAACTCTAAATCTTTTTGGACACTTGAAAAAATAATGCAGGGTGGGCAAGCTTCACTTATTTCTTTCTTTATTTTTGCAAAGCAGGAGAGAATATCAAACCAGAAACACCAGAAGAACTTCAAATATATATAAAATTGCACATCCCGCTTTTGGTGAAATAGTCCCAATGCAAGAATCAAATTGCTCTTACTCTCACTTAAATAGCTCAGCAATACCTAAAACAAATGAGTCACAAGCTTGTTTTTGAATCACTTACCTCAGATTTCTTTTTTCAGGAAAATTTTTGAGAGGAGAAATAATGTCACTGATAGTTTCATCTCATGTCCTGGGAAAAAATAGAGCAGAAAATTACCCACCTCTGGTACATTAGATGTAGGCAAGCCTAAACTATTCAAATAACCCATCGCACCTATGTCTGCACAGACTTCTGAATGATTCTCTTTGATAGGAGTTACTTCCCTACAGTGGGCATTCAGCCCTAATCTTCACTGCCTTTCATTTCTCAGATTTTTTTTCCCTCTATAGTTCTGTTTATTTATCCTAGGATTGTCAAAGCCCTAGTTGATTTCTTGACTACCAAATGGGGAGGAATGTATCAAACCTGTTTTCAGTGGTTTTACCTAGCCAGGAAAAATAAGCACCATTCAGTCACTCCATCACTCAAAAACACTCATATTTTCATACATTTGTGTACCAGAACAATGCTAAACACACGAGAATCAGAGATTAAAAGCCACAGTTCGAGGATGTCACCATTTGGTTGGTATAGACAGTTAAGGAGATAATTACTATATAGATACATAGAAAACACACACACACATACACACACACACAGGGAGATACACACAAATTACCATCAAAGCACAGAAAAAGGAGCACTAACTCAGACTGAGGGCAAAATTAGCCAAACCTTAATGGAGATCATACTTGAGCTGAGTCTCAATTAGGTGTAAATTTGGTCCCCAGTGGATATTTGACAATATCCAGAGATATCTTCACTCGTCACAACTGGGAGCTTGCTCCTAACTCTACTGAGTAGAGGGAAGGCATGCTGTTAAACACCTTACAAAGCACAAGACAACCCCCCACAACAAGGAGTTCAGTTCAGTTCAGTTCAGTCGCTCAGTCGTGTCCAACTCTTTGCGACCCCATGAATCGCAGCAGGCCAGGCCTCCCTGTCCATCACCATCTCCCAGAGTTCACTCAGACTCATGTTCATCGAGTCCGTGATGCCATCCAGCCATCTCATCCTCCTGTCTCTTATACACATCTCACACATTCTTTGGCAAAGCTGAGTGGGAGAGGGNCAGAACAATGCTAAACACACGAGAATCAGAGATTAAAAGCCACAGTTCGAGGATGTCACCATTTGGTTGGTATAGACAGTTAAGGAGATAATTACTATATAGATACATAGAAAACACACACACACATACACACACACACAGGGAGATACACACAAATTACCATCAAAGCACAGAAAAAGGAGCACTAACTCAGACTGAGGGCAAAATCAGCCAAACCTTAATGGAGATCATACTTGAGCTGAGTCTCAATTAGGTGTAAATTTGGTCCCCAGTGGATATTTGACAATATCCAGAGATATCTTCACTCGTCACAACTGGGAGCTTGCTCCTAACTCTACTGAGTAGAGGGAAGGCATGCTGTTAAACACCTTACAAAGCACAAGACAACCCCCCACAACAAGGAGTTCAGTTCAGTTCAGTTCAGTCGCTCAGTCGTGTCCAACTCTTTGCGACCCCATGAATCGCAGCAGGCCAGGCCTCCCTGTCCATCACCATCTCCCAGAGTTCACTCAGACTCATGTTCATCGAGTCCGTGATGCCATCCAGCCATCTCGTCCTCTGTCATCCCCTTCTCCTCATGCCCCCAATCCCTCCCAGCATCAGAGTCTTTTCCTTTTTGTTTTTTTTTTTTTCCTTTTTTTTTTTTCCAGAGTCTTTTCCAATGAATCAACTCTTCACATGAGGTGGCCAAAGTATTGGAGTTTCAGCTTTAGCATCATTCCTTCCAAAGAAATCCCAGGGCTGATCTCCTTCAGAATGGATTGGTTGGATCTCCTTGCAGTTCAAGGGACTCTCAAGAGTCTTCTCCAACACCACAGTTCAGAAGCATCAGTTCTTCGGCGCTCAGCTTTCTTCACAGTCCAACTCTCACATCCATACATGACCACAGGAAAAACCATAGCCTTGTTACATGGCCTCAAATGCCAAAAGTGCCAAGTTCAAGAAACCTTGTTGTAAAGGATGAAAATGCAATTTAGATTGCTTTATATCAAGAAAAAGGGTCATGTATTTGAAAAAGCCAATGATATACTCATTCACTGAACAAGTGAACATCAAGTGCCTGCTAGGTTTGGGTGATGTCATAGGTACAGGACACAACCTGTGACCGAAACAGGAAAAGTCCAGGCCTCCACAGAACACATATTTCACTGAAAAGAGACCAGCCATAAAACTAGGTGAAAATAGGTTAATAAATAACATATCAAATAGCAGACATTCTAAGATGCAAAATTAAGTAGAATAAGGGATGAAAGTCATGTTAGAGAACCAGGGATAGTGGATATACGGTGATCAGAAAACAGCTTCCTTCGGGGGCGGTCCACCAGCTGGCATGCAGGGTCTTAGTTCCCTGGCCAGGCATCAAACCCTCACCTCCCGCAGTGGAAGCACGGAGTGAACCACTGGGCCACCAGAGAAGTCCCAACAGGTTCGTTTCAGGCAGGATGGTCAGAGAAGTTCTCGCTTATATGTCCACATTCGAGCAAGGATTTGAAAGAAATGAAGGGGGAAACCATGCGAATACTTGGAGAAAGAATATTCTAGTCCAGAACATACAAAGTTCTCTGAGAGAAAAGTCACAGGAATAGCAGTGATAGTCACTCAGTCATGGCCGACTGTGACCCCATGGACTGTAGCCCACCAGGTTCCTCTGTCCATGGGATTCTCTAGGCAAGAATACTGGAGTGGGTTGCCATGCCCTCCTCCAGGGGATCTTCCTGACCAAGGAATCGAACCCAGGTCTCATGCATTGTGGGCAGATTCTTTACCATCTGAGCTACCAGGGAAGAAGGAACTGCAACAAGGCCCTTTTGACAGGAGTGCAAATGGGTGACAGGGAGAGTCAGAGGAGATGATGTTAGGGTAGAAAGAAGAGCTGGTCTGCCTTCCCTGCCTATGGTACCCAGGCAACTGCATTTACTGTGGGTGAGATGGGACGGTTGTGAGCAGTGGCTAACAAGACATGTAAGTTTGAGTCAGAGGATGATGAAACTGGAGATGCGTGTAACAGATTGGCTCTACCATTCTGTCAGTTAGACTGTAGAGCAGGAGACCAGGTAGGAAGCTACAACAGTAATCATGGCAAAAGAGGATGAAGGCTTGGATAAGGATGTTACGATAGAAGGTGTAAGAAGTGGTTAGAGGCTGAACATATTTTGCAAGCAGAGTTGATCAACTTTATGGGTAGAATGGACATAAGATATGGCAGAAAGAGAAAAGTCAGTGATGATCTTGGAGACTTGCTTTCTGAGCCAAGTGTAAGTATTTGTTGGGGGGTGCAGGTGAGGTGGAGACTGACGTGTTCAAGAAACAGAATGGACAGTAAGGCTTTGGTCTATCATGTGAAGCAGAAGACAGAACAAAGTGAGATCAGAGAGGCCAGAGGAAGCGTCCTTAAGTACGTTATTCTAAGTGGAAAGGGAGACCATGGCAGGGTTTTAAACAGGACTGATATGAATTGACGCACATTTTTCAAAGATTCCTCTAGCTTCTCTGTGGAGATAAGAATACATAAGGCAACAGAGTGAGAAACATCTAACTGAGAGGTGATAGCTTTAGTCCAGGCAAGACAGGCTGGTGACCTGGACTGGAGAGTAATGGTGAGGGGTGAAAAGAACTCAAAGAAACTGAGCTATGTTTTACAGGAAGATCCAAGAAGTTTTAGTGATGCTTTGGTTAAGGAAGATAAAGGAAACAAAGGAATTAAGATGGTTAAGAAAGTCAACTTCCCAGATCAAATCACACTCTAGACAGGGTCTGTTATCATTTAATCAGAAAGGTCAAGGACTTCCCCAGTGTCCCAGTGGTTAGGACCCTGAGCTTCCACTGCTGAGGGCCTGGGTTTTATCCCTGACTGGGGAACTAAGATCCTGAATGCTGTGTGGTGTAGTCAAAACAAAGAATAGAAACACCATGTTTTTTCTTTATTTTGTTGAAGTGTAGCTGATTTACAGGGTCTTCCCAGGTGGCTCCATGGTAAAGAATCTGCCTGCCACTGCAGGAGACACAGGAGATATGAGTTCAATCCCTGGGTGAAAGATCCCCTGAAATAAGAAATGGCAACCCACTCCTGTATTTCTGGCCTGCGGAAAATTCCATGGTCAGAAGAGTCTTGTGGGCTACAGTCCATGTGGTCACAGAGTCGGACATGACTGAGCAGCAGTANCTTTAGGATGGACTGGTTGGATCTCCTTGCAGTCCAAGGGACTCGAAAGTGTCTTTTCCAACACCACAGTTCAAAAGCATCAATTCTTCAGTGCTCAGCTTTCTTCACAGTCCAACTCTCATATCCATACGTGACCACTGGAAAAACCATAGCCTTGACTAGACGGACCTTTGTTGGCACAGTAATGTCTCTACTATTCGATATGTGGTCTAGGCTGGCCATAACTTTCCTTCAAAGGAGTGTCTTTTAATTTCATGGCTGCAATCACCATCTGCAGTTATTTGGGAGGCCAAAAAAATAAAGTCTGACACTGTTTCCACTCTTTCCCCATTTATTTGCCATGAAGTGATGGGACCAGATGCCCTGATCTTCGTTCTCTGAATATTGAGCTTTAAGCCAATTTTTTCACTCTTCTCTTTCACTTTCATCAAGAGGCTCTTTAGCTCTTCTTCACTTTCTGTCATAAGGGTGGTGTTATCTGCATATCTGAGGTTATTGATATTTTTCCCGCCAATCTTGATTCCAGCTTGAGGTTCATCCAGCCCAACATTTCTCATGATGTACTCTGCATATAAATTAAATAATAAGGGTGACAATATACAGCCTTGATGTACTCCTTTTCCTATTTGGAACCAGTCTGTTGTTTCATGTCCAGTTCTAACTGTTGCTCCCTGACCTGCATACAGACTTCTCAAGAGGCAGGTCAGGTGGTCTGGTATTTCCATCACTTTCAGAATTTTCCACAGTTTGTTGTGATCCATACAGTCACAGGCTTTGGCACAGTCAAGAAAGCAGAAATAGATGTTTTTCTGGAACTCTTTAATTGAATTAAAGATTTACTGAGCATGGTCCTGCCCATCAGAACAAGACTCAGTTTCCCCCTCAGTCAGTCTCTCCCATCAGGAAGCTTCCATAAGCCTCTTTCCTTCTCCATCAGAGGGCAGACAGACTTAAAACCATAATCACAGAAAACTAACCAATCTAATCACATGGACCAGAGCCTTGTCTAACAAATACCTCAGTCATCTTTATTTCCTGCTATACTAGAAACTGGGTCAACTGGCTTAATGGATGTTAGAAAGGGTTCCATTGATAATATTAATAGTTCATAAACAGTAAAGTAGATACTATAAATGGTTTCTCATGCGTGTCTGGAAGTGAATAAAAATCACCCAAATGAGAGCAAGTAACAGGTATTCATTCATAGCTTGATATAAGAAGGGATCCAGTCACCATCACTCACATGTGGCAGAGAGTCAAAGGCAGACAGAAGAGTGAGAGACCTTCATGGGGAGGAATGGACTGCTTTGCTTAGAGGCTGTTGGCATGGGGAACATGTAGGTAGACTAGCCAGAAGTGTGCTCAGTTCAGTTCACTTCAATTGTTCAGCTTTGCATTCCCATGGACTGCAGCAAACCAGGCTTCTCTGTCCATCACCAACTCCTGGAGCTTACTTAAACTCATGTCCATTGAGTCGGTGATGCCACTCAACCATCTCATCCTCTGTCATTTCCTTCTCCTCCCACCTTTAATCTTTCCCAGCATCAGGGTCTTTTCCAAGTAGTCAGTTCCTCACATCAGGTGGCCAAAATATTGGAGTTTCAGCTTCAGCGTCAGTCCTTCCAAAAGCACATATCTTACATAATTGGTTTATTTCAACAATAATTATATTTTATAATGTCTACTTAAAAATAGTTTCCAAAATCCTTTTGGTGACTCACCATCTTAGACTTATGCTAAATTAACTAATAGCTATTTACTAAATGTCTAGATCATTTCTAAGTAAGATTAAATAATTGATCTTGATAATTAGATTTCAAGCTTCTTATTTTATATGGTAGAGAAAGGTAGATGTTTGAGAAACTATCTGTTTAGTCAAGGCTATGGTTTTTCCAGTGGTCATGTATGGATGCAAGAGTTGGACTGTAAAGAAAGCTGAGCACCGAAGAACTGATGCCTTTGAGCTATGGTGTTGGAAAAGACTCTTGAGAGTCCCTTGGACTGCAAGGAGATACAACCAGTCCATTCTGAAGGAGATCAGCTCTGGGATTTCTTTGGAAGGAATGATGCTAAAGCTGAAACTCCAGTACTTTGGCCACCTCATGCGAAGATTTGACTCATTGGAAAAGACGCTGATGCTGGGCAGGAGGAAAGGGGGACAACAGAGGATAAGATGGCTAGATGGCATCACCAACTCAATGGATGTGAGTTTGAGTGAGTTTGAGTTGGTGAGGGACAGGGAGGCCTGGCGTGCTGTGATTCATGGGGTCACAAAGAGTCGGACATGACTGAGTAACTGAACTGAACTGAAGGAAGCAAATCCTGGTAAAAACTATGGGATGGTATACTCGTAACTTTTGCCAGTCTGTTAGAAAATGCTGGCATATGATATATAATTCACAATTATCTATGTCTTCGTTCTCTAGAAAAGTTAGTACTTAAAATTTATAATCAATGTGTATAAACTATTAGAAACAATAGGGCAAATGGAAACAACGTTGTGTTAAAAGTATGCAAAGTGTGTAGGATGGAACAGTTGTTCCAGAACAAGAAAGAGGAAAATGTAGGAACAGCTAGAATGCACATGAAGTGTAGAAGTTTTGCAGAAAAAAAAATTTAATTTCTATTGGTCAAATCCGGCTAAAAATTTACAAGTTTCTACAAATGAACTTGCCTTTCATACTGTTTACCTTAAAAATAGCTGAGAAAAGAAGTGAAAGGCAAAGGAGAAAAAGAAAGATATACCCATCTGAATGCAGAGTCCCAAAGAATAGCAAGGAGAGATAAGAAAGCCTTCCTCAATGATCAACACAAAGAAATAGAGGGAAAAAATAGAATGGGAAAGACTAGAACTCTCTTCAAGAAAATTAGAGATATCAAGGGACCATTTCATGCAAAGATGGGCTCAATAAAGGACAGAAATGGTACTGACGTAACAGAAGCAAGAGATAGTAAGAACAGGTGGCAAGAAAACACAGAAGAATTATACAAAAAAGATCTCAATGATCCAGATAACCATGATGATGTCATCACTCACCTAGAGCCAGACATCCTGATATGCAAGGTCAAGTGGGCCTTAGGAAGCATCACTATGAACAAAGCTAGTGGAGGTGATGGAATCCCAGCTGAGCTAGTTCAAATCCTAAAAGATGATACTATTAAAGTGTTGCACTCAATACACCAGCAAATTTGGAAAACTCAGCAGTGGCCACAGGACTGGAAAAGGTCAGTTTTCTTTCCAATCCCAGAGAAAGACAATGCCAAAGAATGCTCAAACTACTGCACAACTGCACTCATCTCACACACTAGCAAAGTAATGTTCAAAATTCTCCGGGCTAAACTTCAACAGTATGTGAACCAAGAACTTCCAGATGTTTAAGCTGGATTTAGAAAATGTAGAGGAACCAGAGATCAACTTGCCAACATCTGTGAATCACAGAGAAAGCAAGAGAATTTCAGAAAAACATCTACTTCTGTTTCATTCACTATGCTAAAGCCTATGACTGTGGATCACAACAAACTGTGGAAAATTCTTTAAGAGATGGGAATACCAGACCACCTCACCTGCCTCCCGAGAAATCTGTAGGTCAAGAAGCAACAGTTAGAACTGGACATGGAACAATGGATGGGTTCCAAATTGTGAAAGGAGTACATCAAGGATGCATATTGTCACCCTGCTTATTTAACTTCTATGCAGAGTACATCATGGGAAATGCTGGGCTGAATGAAGTACAAGCTGGAATCAAGATTGTCGCCAGAATTATCAATAACCTCAGATACACAGATGACACCACCTTTATGGCAGAAAGCGAAGATGAACTAAAGAGCCTCTTGATAAAAGTGAATAAGTTGGCTTACAACTCAACATTCAGAAAACTAAGATCATGGCATTCTGTCCCATCACTACATGGCAAATAGATGGGGAAACAATGGAAACAGTAGCATATTTAAATTTCTTGGGCTCAAAAGTCACTGTAGATGGAAATTAAATTTTCTGACTGCAGCCATGAAATCAAAGACATTTCCTCCTTGGAAGAAAAGGTATGACAAGCCTAGACAGCATATTAAAAAGCAGAGACATTACTTTATCAACAAAGGTCTGTCTAGTCAAAGCTATGGTTTTTCTAATAGTCATGTATGGATGTAAGAGCTGGACCATAAAGAAAGCTGAGCACTGAAGAATTGATATTATAGAACTTTGGTGTTGGAGAAGACTCTTGAGAGTCCCTTGAACTGCAAGGAGATCAAACCAGTACATTATGAAGGAAATCAGTCCTGAATATCATTGGAAGGACTGATGCTGAAGCTGAAGCTCCAATATTTTGGTGACTTGATGTGAAGAACTGACTAATTGGAAAAGACGCTGATGCTAGGAAAGATTGAAGGCTGGAGGAGAAGGGGACGACAGAGGATGAGACGGTTGGATGGCATCACTGACTCAATGGACATGCATTTGAGCAAGCTCCATGAAATGGTGAAGGACAGGGAAGCCTGGCATACTGCAGTCCACAGGGTAGTAAAGAGTTGAATACGACTGAGTGACTGAACAACAATATATGAACTAATCAACAGTATACTGTTGAAAAACTAGTTTGGCTTTCTCTGTGATAAAATGACAAAGTTTTCTTAGGTTATTGCTTTGCTCTTTGTTGTTCGGTCACGAAGTCACGTCCAACGCTTTGCAGTCCCATGAACTGTGTAGCACACCAGGCTTCCCTGTCTTTCACTCTCTCTCACAGTTTGCTCTTAAGAGGCTATAAAAGGTTTTCTTTACCTTTTGACTAATCCACCTAGGAAGTAAAGATTCTGTCTAAAATAATCTCTCTGCTTTATGTTGACTATATCATGTCNCAGCAAATTTGGAAAACTCAGCAGTGGCCACAGGACTGGAAAAGGTCAGTTTTCTTTCCAATCCCAGAGAAAGACAATGCCAAAGAATGCTCAAACTACTGCACAACTGCACTCATCTCACACACTAGCAAAGTAATGTTCAAAATTCTCCGGGCTAAACTTCAACAGTATGTGAACCAAGAACTTCCAGATGTTTAAGCTGGATTTAGAAAATGTAGAGGAACCAGAGATCAACTTGCCAACATCTGTGAATCACAGAGAAAGCAAGAGAATTTCAGAAAAACATCTACTTCTGTTTCATTCACTATGCTAAAGCCTATGACTGTGGATCACAACAAACTGTGGAAAATTCTTTAAGAGATGGGAATACCAGACCACCTCACCTGCCTCCCGAGAAATCTGTAGGTCAAGAAGCAACAGTTAGAACTGGACATGGAACAATGGATGGGTTCCAAATTGTGAAAGGAGTACATCAAGGATGCATATTGTCACCCTGCTTATTTAACTTCTATGCAGAGTACATCATGGGAAATGCTGGGCTGAATGAAGTACAAGCTGGAATCAAGATTGTCGCCAGAATTATCAATAACCTCAGATACACAGATGACACCACCTTTATGGCAGAAAGCGAAGATGAACTAAAGAGCCTCTTGATAAAAGTGAATAAGTTGGCTTACAACTCAACATTCAGAAAACTAAGATCATGGCATTCTGTCCCATCACTACATGGCAAATAGATGGGGAAACAATGGAAACAGTAGCATATTTAAATTTCTTGGGCTCAAAAGTCACTGTAGATGGAAATTAAATTTTCTGACTGCAGCCATGAAATCAAAGACATTTCCTCCTTGGAAGAAAAGGTATGACAAACCTAGACAGCATATTAAAAAGCAGAGACATTACTTTATCAACAAAGGTCTGTCTAGTCAAAGCTATGGTTTTTCTAATAGTCATGTATGGATGTAAGAGCTGGACCATAAAGAAAGCTGAGCACTGAAGAATTGATATTATAGAACTTTGGTGTTGGAGAAGACTCTTGAGAGTCCCTTGAACTGCAAGGAGATCAAACCAGTACATTATGAAGGAAATCAGTCCTGAATATCATTGGAAGGACTGATGCTGAAGCTGAAGCTCCAATATTTTGGTGACTTGATGTGAAGAACTGACTAATTGGAAAAGACGCTGATGCTAGGAAAGATTGAAGGCTGGAGGAGAAGGGGACGACAGAGGATGAGACGGTTGGATGGCATCACTGACTCAATGGACATGCATTTGAGCAAGCTCCATGAAATGGTGAAGGACAGGGAAGCCTGGCATACTGCAGTCCACAGGGTAGTAAAGAGTTGAATACGACTGAGTGACTGAACAACAATATATGAACTAATCAACAGTATACTGTTGAAAAACTAGTTTGGCTTTCTCTGTGATAAAATGACAAAGTTTTCTTAGGTTATTGCTTTGCTCTTTGTTGTTCGGTCACGAAGTCACGTCCAACGCTTTGCAGTCCCATGAACTGTGTAGCACACCAGGCTTCCCTGTCTTTCACTCTCTCTCACAGTTTGCTCTTAAGAGGCTATAAAAGGTTTTCTTTACCTTTTGACTAATCCACCTAGGAAGTAAAGATTCTGTCTAAAATAATCTCTCTGCTTTATGTTGACTATATCATGTCCTTGATTATTTAAAAGAACCAAGGTTTATCACTTTTGATAAAGCTAAGAATTTATTTTACAATTATGTTACCTCCTATATATTTACGTTTGAAATGTTTTATTGTCATTTTAATTAAATAGGCAGCCAAGCATGGTTTCTCAATGACTCATGATTCAATTTAACCAGGTGTTCAAACCTTCTAACATTTGATATTTAGCCTTTTCCAAAGCTAATCCTAAATTATATCTTTTACATCTAAAATTGTATGTGAGATTTCCCAGAGGGCCCCAGAAAAGGTCACAAAGGATCTTTTACCTTGTTAAAAAAAAAAAAAAAAGAGAGAGAGAGAGAGACTGCTAAGTCGCTTCAGTCGTGTCCGACTCTGTGCGACTCCATAGACAGCAGCCCACCCGGCTCCCCCATCCCTGGGATTCTCCAGGCAAGAACACTGGAGAGGGTTGCCATTTCCTTCTCCAATTTATT
>SJYW01018463.1:158362-173488 GCA_006410735.1 Raphicerus campestris | reverse complement strand
GCATGGACTGTAGTCCATCAGGTACCTCTGTCCATGGGATTCCCCAGGCAAGAATACTGGAGTGGGTTGCTTACACCATCCAGCAAATATTCTCTACTGCCAAGACTCAGCAGATGTTTCAGCTAGTCCTTCAATCACAGAACTGTACTGAGCAAACTACATGGGACTCGCTTTTTTACGCTTTTTGATGGATGCCTGGCTTCTGTGGGGGAAAAGGGAGGATTGGCCAAGGCCCAGCACCTCAGCATTCCCCTCAGCCTGACAAAATTTCAGACATGCTCCTCCCTGCTTCCAGATGCCTGCCCTCTTTCTTAGAGCATTTACCTCAAAAAAATCTGTAATGTAAATGTATATCTTTTCAAAAGCTTCTTGCTAGTTTTACAACCCAGGAATATCCTTCTCAGAGACCTGAGAGCCATCCTTCTGAAACGCTGTCACTGAGGTAAAGACCCTGTCTCGCAGTTTCCATGGGAGGATAGGAGCCTAACTCTGGAGGGCATCTCACTCCAGGCTATAAAATTATCTCCTACCACAAACATACAAAAAAGTTTATCTTTCCTTTGAATAAAGCCAATTAGTAAACAAAGATGGCCTAAGATCCTCCTAACTCAACTTTGTTACAACAGAGTTGAGCTCAGACACAATTGTTGTCTCCTACACCTACGGTCACAATATTGAGTGAATAAAATCTTCCTCACCGTTTAGCATTATCCCATCCGATGTTTTGCTTTGACAATGGCTATCAAGACTTATCACAAAAGAACCAAATAGTTAAGACAGAGCAAATGGACTAAGCCCATTTACAGCAATCTGAACAACCTTGGACCAAGTATCCTCTTTAAGTAGTCTGCTCACACTTTCAATCATGGATATTATCATAGGATTTTTGTACAGATTAAAGTCACTAATATTTATAAAATCTAGCACACTGCCCAAGAACCTGACCATCTAAAACACTGTTAATGCCTCTTCTTCCTAACTCATCTCCTTATCACTTAACACACTGCAAGGCGATTTATTGGTTTTATATGTTCTATGTCAGAAGCTGATACTTCTTTTAAGAGACTTCATGTGATCTGCAGGGTTTGCTTTTTTTTTTTTTTTTTTGCTTTTAATGGATAAATTTCAGATATGAACTCCCTGCAAAGATCATGGCTCCCATTACTTAAGGCAGGCTCACATAGAGGTACCATTTTGGTAGTGTGTGTGTGTGTGTGTGTGTGTGTGTGTGTGTGTGTGTGTGTTTAGTCACTCAGGCATGTCTGACTCTTGCAACTCTAGGACCAGTAGCCCACCAGGCTTCTTTGTCCATGGAATTCTCCAGGCAAGAACACTGGAGTGGGTTGCCATTCCCTTCTCCAAGGGGATCTTCCCAACCCAGGGATTGAAACTGGGTCTCCTGCATTGCAGGCAGCTTCTTTACCATTTGAACCACCAGGGAAGCCCTTGTAGTCCATCAGTAGACAAAAATCTGGAGCAGCTGAAAACACTGTAAACTGGAAATGTGGAGAGTAAACAGAACAGAAGTGAGTAGAAGACCTAAAATTGGGAGGTAGATATTTACACACTTCTACAATTCTACAAAAGCCTTTCCCTAGCTTAGAAGCTCTCTCAGGACCCAGTTCTGCTTCAGGCAATTGAGGCTGACCTCTCCACAGCAGTATCTGGAGGCATTCTCCCTGGAAGCTGCTCTGACCTCATTCTCTTCTAAGCTGAATTAAAAGAGATGTATTGTTTTAGGCTAATAATCTACAACCTATTTTATAAAACATTTTCAATAAATGTAATCTTTGGGGGGCAAGCATAATTTTCTAAAAGTAACTCTCACCCTTTATTAATACTTGTTGTCTCAAATTGGGAAATGTGAACAGTAAGTGCCCTTTTCATGGGTTTCATTCATCTGTTAAGTATCCAGAGGCCAGTACTTCAATCAATACCTGCAATCTTTCGGAATTAAATTGCCTCTGTTAAGAAGCTAGGGAAAATGTCTTCAGATGATGAAATACTTTGCGTTTATCTCCATTTCCTTTGTTCAGTTGTTTTGGAACAAATACACATTTTTGCCTAATTTCAATATCACCTGTGAATGTTTGTAATCATCCTCAGGCAGCATTATGCAAAGGAGTAGGAGTGGGGAGCATTTCCCACTTCTAAAAATAGTACTGTGCTTCTGAAAGCTGCTTTTTTTTTTTTTTTCAATTATTTTGGTAAATGGAATCATGTTTAATATGATTAAGTGTGGAACAGGCACAGACTGTTTAAATAACACCTGTAAGGACTGACTGGATTAAGGAAATGATTTGTCTCCTCAAAACTCAGATCATTGTTTACCCAGAAAAAGAGGGGACACTCTCAATGGAGGATGGCTGTGAAACTATTCCCATCTCTCACATAATCAGGTTAGAAGTATTGACCTGAAACAAACAGACCACCAAATATTTCTCCAGCAAACACAAGTTTATTTGGAATCAGCAGAGAACTGCGCTTTGGGGTCTGCAACCATGACAGCCATGTATAGGTTCCCTCATCACAAGGGAGGAGAATTCTTTTACAGAGGAGAAAGGAGGCTGGGAGGACTCGGTAAACAAAGAGTTCTCAGCTTTTCATTGGCTGAGCCCTTGCCAGGAAAAAAAAGAGGAGTCTGTTTTTCCTTTGTGCTCTGCTACGGTCAGAGGGTGTAAGAGCTCCCCCTTCTGGTGTTTTATTTAATTGGGGGTTCTGTTTGCTAATTTTTAGCATGTGTTTGATTTTCCCCACTCAGTGAAACAGAATGCTGTTTGTATTGATTGGAGCATATTGTATTATTTGTGTAGGAAGGAAAAAGACAAATGATTGCTAATGAAGTACAACTTTGGGCGCTGTCATAGGACGGCCAGTTATCCCAGTTTTCCTGGACGGTCCCAATTTTAGCACTGAAATTCACGCATCCCAGACACACTTGGTGCTGTGCAAGTTGGTCGCTCAGTTGTATCTGACTCTTTGTGACCCCATAGACTGTAGCCCACCAGGTTCCTCTGTCCTGGGGATTCTCCAGGCAAGAATACTGGAGTGGGTTGCTATGCCCTCCTCCAAGGAATCTTCCCAACCCAGGGATCAAACTCAGGTCTCCTGCAGTGAAGGAGACTTTTTTTTTTTTTTTTTTTAACTATCTGAGCCACCAAAGCAAGTCTGAGTTGGTCACTGTCAGGGAAGAAGAAATTGTTCTCTACCCTCTAGGCTCTTCTGGCTGGCTGGAGAATTAAATCAGCATGAGACAGATTAACAGGAGGAGACCCAACAAATTCAACAGCATGAATGCACACAAGAGAGACCCAGAAAACTGAGTAACTCGCCAAAACAGCTGACACTCTCACCTTTAATGCCCTCTACCATTAAAGACAGAAGAGGATATTGGGTAGGGGGAGTAGTCTGGGACTTCAAAGGTGAAGAAGGCAATTTATTTCAAGATGGAAAAGCAAATCTTTGGTTAGTAAATATTTACTGGGTCATGCAGAAGCAATGGACACAGAACAGACTCTGATCCCCAGGCCCTGCCAAGTCTCCCTGACCCTACCTAGACCATATACTCTGTTATCTCTGGTGATAGCTCTAGTCCCACCGCAAGCCCTTTTCCTAAATTCTTTTAGGCAGTAAAAGAGGTAACAAGAAAAACTTCCTGGTGCCTCTGTTTCTTAAAAATAATCAGCCTAAATCAATCCTCAAGCCAAATAAACCCATCTGTGGGTAGGAAATTNGTTTACTGGGTCATGCAGAAGCAATGGACACAGAACAGACTCTGATCCCCAGGCCCTGCCAAGTCTCCCTGACCCTACCTAGACCATATACTCTGTTATCTCTGGTGATAGCTCTAGTCCCACCGCAAGCCCTTTTCCTAAATTCTTTTAGGCAGTAAAAGAGGTAACAAGAAAAACTTCCTGGTGCCTCTGTTTCTTAAAAATAATCAGCCTAAATCAATCCTCAAGCCAAATAAACCCATCTGTGGGTAGGAAATTTTGTTCTTCTATGTCATCCTACCACTGTACCTTCTTTCATCCTTTCTAAATAGTTCATCTTTATGGAGAACTTTACAGTGGCTTTTGATCATTTAAATGCCCATGCAAAGTTTACTCAATTATTTTGCTATATTATGAGAAACTTTTTAAGGATAACTATATTAGCCATTAAAGGTTAATTAGCCTTTTAAAGGTTAACCATATTAACCATTAGGAGAAGGCAATGGCAACCCACTCCAGTACTCTTGCCTGGAAAATCCCATGGACTGAGGAGCCTGGTAGGCTGCAGTCCACAGGGTCGCACAGTGTCTGACATGACTGAAGTGACTTAGCATATTAACCATTAACTTCTTCAGGTTAACTATATTAACCATTAACTATGGGCACACAGCTTGAAGCTCCCCTGGTAGCTCAGTAGGTAAAGAATCTGCCTGAAATACAGGAAACCCCAATTCAGTTCCTGGGTTGGGAAGATGCCCTGGAGAAAGGATAGGCTATCCACTCGAGTATTCTTGGGCTTCTGTGGTGGCTCAGCTGGTAAAGAATCCACCTGCAATGCAGGAGACCTGGGTTCGACCCCTGGGTTGGGAAGATCCTCTGGAGAAGGGAACAGCTACCCACTCCAGTATTCTGGCCTAGAGAATTCCACGGACAGAGGAGCCTGGTGGGCTACAGTCCATGGGGTCACAAAGAGTCAAATACGACTGAGTGACTTTAAAGAAAAAAGTGGGCATGTAGCTTATTTTGTCAGCATCCCCCTAGCAACAGTGAACATACTAGTTATTTTAACAGAGAGAACTTAATATAAAGAACTGTTGGGGTTCCCTGGTGGTCCACTGGTTAAGTATCTGCCTTGCAATGCAGAGGATACCAGTTCAGTCCCTGGTTGGGAAGATCCCACATGCCACAGAACAACTAAGCCAAGACATCACAACGACTGATCTCACACTCTGGAGACCTCAGCCACAGCTACTAAAGCCTGCGCTCCCAGAGCCTGCGCACTGCAGCAAGAGAAGCCACCACACCAAGAAGCCAGTGACCAGCCACTAGAGAGTAGCCCCCACTCGCCACAACGAGAGGAAAGCCCCTGCACAGCAACGAAGACCCAGCACAGCCAAAAACAATAGAAATTAATGAATTACTGTAAGTGGTTAACATTTATTAGAAATATTTTAAAAATAAATAAAAAGAACTGTTAACCAGTGAGAGACTGAATACACAGACAGGCAATGTGTGACAATGGAACTCTGACCCCACAGCTACTACAGCGATCAACCCAAGTTTGGTCAAGAGTTGGTTGGTGACAACCAGCTTCCATATTTTTGCCCTTGCTTCCAACTCAGAACCAATCAGAGCCAAATATGCCCTTGAAATCAACCACATTAGAAGGTCCTCTTCTAACGAGCCCACTCCCAGCTTTTTCATATGGAAACTCCCATCAGGGCATGCCCAAAACCCTTCCTTTGTTTTCTCACTGTCAAGCTTTCCCACTCATATTCCTGCCTTCAGGACTCTGCCAAATGCAGGTGACGGTGGACGACCTTGAGTAAACAGAGTAAACAGCCTGTATTTTTTCTCATCCGGGTGATATTTGCTTATTTCTACACCAGATTTTGGTTACCCAAAAGGCACAAAGGGAGCACTTTAGTCATCACAGGAAGCAGCTGCTAGTACTCAGTCTGGGGAATGAAGGGAAGAGATTCAAATTATTAACAGGAGAAACTTGGAGAGAGGGCCTTTCACACAGACCCAGGATGATAGCGTACCATGAACTCAACCCTCCTCACCATAGGTTGAAACATGAGCTACATATGCATACATGATAAAACATTTACATTCTAATACTGGAATTGATGTTCCTTACTCAGGGCCTACTCTATCCTAGGTCAGGTAATATCTAATGCTACTCAAAGTATGGTTTAAGAACCTCTGGGACCCTCAAGACCCTATCAAGGACTCTATAAAGTCAAAATTATTTTTAGAATAATGCTAAGAAGTAATACAGAGAAGGCGATGACACCCCACTCCAGTACTCTTGCCTGGAAAATCCCATGGGCAGAGGAGCCTGGTAGGCTGCAGTCCATGGGGTCGCTAAGAGTCAGACACAACTGAGCGACTTCACTTTGACTTTTCACTTTCATGCATTGGAGAAGGAAATGGCACCCCACTCCAGTGTTCTTGCCTAGAGAATCCCANAGCCTGGTGGGCTGCAATCCATGGGGTCGCTAAGAGTCAGACACGACTGAGCGACTTCACTTTGACTTTTCACTTTCATGCATTGGAGAAGGAAATGGCACCCCACTCCAGTGTTCTTGCCTAGAGAATCCCAGGGACGGGGGAGCCTGGTGGGCTGCTGTCTGTGGGGTTGCACAGAGTTGGACACGGACAGAAGTGACTTAGCAGTAGCAGTAGCAAAAAGTAATATGTCTGTCTTGATTATGCTGGCATGTGTATTGATGATGTAAGAATAACCAAGGGAAAAATTGATGGCACCTTAGTATGAATCAAGGCACCAAAATTAAAATGTATAGTAATAATTGTACTCTTCATAACAATGCACTTGTAAGAAAAAATTAAAGACTTTAATGGACATGAACTTGGGCAAACTCCAGGAGATGATGAGGAACAGGGAGCTTGGAGTGCTTCAGTCCACAGGACTGCAAAGAGCTGGATATGACTGAGCAACTGAACAACAAAGACTTTAATTTTGAAAATTAAAAGACAAAAAAATTAAAAACTAAAAGCCAGCTTCATTTATGATTATTTTTAATGAAGCAATAGGAATTTATTTTGTTAAATTTTACCTCTTGAGTGCCCGTTTTTTAATATGCTATATGATTAAATGAAAAGTACACATAAAATTCATCTGTACATACTGAGGNGAGTGCTTCAGTCCACAGGACTGCAAAGAGCTGGATATGACTGAGCAACTGAACAACAAAGACTTTAATTTTGAAAATTAACAGACAAAAAAATTAAAAACTAAAAGCCAGCTTCATTTATGATTATTTTTAATGAAGCAGTAGGAATTAATTTTGTTAAATTTTACCTCTTGAGTGCCTGTTTTTTTAATATGCTATATGATTAAATGAAAAGTACACATAAAATTCATCTGTACATACTGAAGTGTATGTTATGGTTGTCTCAAGGAAAGAGACTTGTGTAATTATTTGAGCTGCAAGCTGCACTTGCCACTTCTTTCATCGGATACCATTTGTACTTGAATGGACAACTAAAACACAAAATGATGATTTTCAGACTTCAGTATTTGGCAGACACTTTCTTCAAAATGAACATAGTAAACCTGTCACTTCAAGAAAAACAACTAACAATATTTGTGGCCACGATAAAATTTGAACTTTCAAGTGAAAATTAGAATGTTGAAGACTTGTATTTACCACCATGAGCTTGACAGGTTTCCAATACTTAAATACTTTTTTGATCCAATGGATGGTAAGTTTAACAAATGTGATCTTTTTTATTTTGATATCCTATGACAAAATATGTCAACATTTGGATGACCTGCACAACTCAGTAAACCAGTATTTTCCAACTGACCCATGCACAATGCATTAAACCATACTTAAATGAAGGATCTATTCAAAGCACAAGCCAGACCAATGGATTTGAATATTACGAAGTATGAATGTTTTCTGAAACAGTTTAAGATTCCAAAATGCAACTAACCTTTGTATAAACCATCATTTGTTGAGTTTGGGTAAAATATCTATAATAGAACATATCCATGATTACCTAAAAAGGCTATAAAGCAATTTTCTCTTTTCTAACAACATACCTATATGAAGCCACATTCTTTTCATGTATGTCAACCAAAACAATATGTTTCAAAAGATCAAAAGCAGAAGAATATACAAGAATCCAGCTTTCCTCAAGACATTAAGATTGACAAAATATAAAATAATGCCACTCATTAAAGTTCTATTGGAAAATATAGTTATTTTAATTTCATTTATGTTAGCATGTCATGGGTTTATTGCTTTATGTAAATAAATTAACAAATAAGTGCTTTAAAAAATACTTCTCAGTTTTAATTTTTAAGAGTAAGTATAAACAGAACTCATGTAAATACATGTTTTGAGATCCTCAATAATTTTTAAGAATGAAAGGAGCTTTGAGTCATAAATGTTTGAGAATTGCTGCTTAGATATATCCCCTCAGTTTATCTTCAATCATTCTTTGAGATTATTGGATTTTCAGATGAACTGCCTGAGAGGCAGAGAGAATAAGTAAGCTGCTTAAGGTAACTCAGCCAATTAGTAGGTGCCAGAGTTTCTATAACTAGCTACTGGGTGTGTGTATAGTTGACTAAAATAGTACAAAATATCCAGGTAAGGAAAATCAGGAAAAAAAGAGCAGGTTAGTAGGCATCTGATAGTAGTTGATCGAGAGATAAAAATGTAGGAAACTGAGGTTTATAGAGCATATATTTTTGTGACTAGTATCAAAAATTTTTGCAGTCTTTTAAATTCTACTGGGGAATCTTGTTATCATTCAGAAGGACAATCCAACAACACGCTAGCTTTTGGGAGGGTTATAGTGCATTTGGCTGGGATGTGTGTGCCCACTATCGGTTATATATTTGGAGCTTCCAAATGCTATAGCAGATGGCTGAACAGATTTGTCATCAAATGACTTCAATTGTTGGGATGATAAGCACAACATTGGCCTTCAATAAATGCCTAGAAAGAGAAGGAAGGACAGCAGGGCCTTACTCTGCATTCGAGTATCTGTGGTCTAGGTGGTTCACATGTATTACATCTTACTTCATCCTCACAACAGCCCCTAAAAGGTAAGAGGCTCTCTCATGTTTAAAATAGGGCCAATGAGAGACTCCTATGGTGGTCCAGTGGTTAAGAATCCGCCTTCCAAAACAGAGGATGCATGTTTGATCTCTGGTCAGGGAACTAAGATCCCACACCCTGCAGGGCAATGAAGCCTTACATGCCACAATAGAGGAGCANAGGACAGCAGGGCCTTACTGTACATTCGAGTATCTGTGGTCTAGGTGGTTCACGTGTATTACATCTTACTTCATCCTCACAACAGCCCCTAAAAGGTAAGAGGCTCTCTCACGTTTAAAATAGGGCCAATGAGAGACTCCTATGGTGGTCCAGTGGTTAAGAATCCGCCTTCCAAAACAGAGGATGCATGCTTGATCCCTGGTCAGGGAACTAAGATCCCACACCCTGCAGGGCAATGAAGCCTTACATGCCACAATAGAGGAGCCGGCATGGTCCAGCGAGAGAAAACTGCAGACCTCAGTGAAGAGCCCACACACTGCAGTGAAGACCCAGCACAGCTAAATAAAACAGGACACATGGCAAGACCTAAAAAGTCTGTGAAATGCTCTCGGGGGGGAAACTAGTAAGGGCAAAGAGGACTCATCCTTGGAAGTTTGGGTCCTATGTGTAAGCCAAAAGCTGAGAATGAGGGGCAAAAGCTCAGTTATCAGAACTGGAATAATCAAGACCTGATTACCCACATGGCCGCCTCCATTTTAAATCACAAAGGCTTGATTTAAGTGATAACCTGAAGTGTGCCGCCAGATATTCCAGTTGTGGGAAGTGAAAGGGAGGTAGAGATCAAGACCCAGGTGAGACTTGACAAAGAGAGTCATTATCTAAAGTTATCACCTTTGAAGATTATTAGCATTCTACTATGCTCACCTCCCTACTCTCACTCGAGATGAATTTTTAATGTATTAAATTTGAATAATATATAAGTCTAGATTTCTTTATTTTCCAGACAACCAGCTAAGCAAAGATTGTAAGGAGGGCTAAAATTCTACTGTATTTAAACGTGCATTGTCTAAAAGATTTTCACAACACTTAAGAGTCACATCATGATGATGTTTCTCTTAATTATGTTTACAAGGTATAACATGTCTACATGAAAAATAATCTGTGCTTCCCTTCATGGATGTGTGGGGAAGACAGAGATGGATGTGTTTCCATGAATGCAAGTGCATCAAGTCATTTTTTCTCTATGCCCAGGCAGGAGGAGAGATCTTTACCTGATTTTAAACTTGTAGCGCTGCTCAAAGAAACTGCGTTCTTCAGGTTGCTCCTTATGTCATCACTACCTGCTACATGGTCCAACAGAAAGGCTGGATGATCCAGCAGATCACCACGTGCCTTGTGGCCTGTGACAACATCCAGAATTCGTTTCTTTGAGATCACAACTTGCCAAGATATGATTCTTAATTAGAAGATGAACCAGTAAAGCATGTTGGATTAGAAGTACTAAAATCCAGTTGTGACCACTTGTATACTTTAAGAGCCTTAGAAAAAATTTTGTAAGAGATACCAGACCTGCCTCTTGAGAAATCTGTATGCAGGTCAGGAAGCAACAGTTGGAACTGGACATGGAACAACAAACTGGTTCCAAATAGGAAAAGGAGTACATCAAGGCTGTATACTGTCACCCTGTTTATTTAACTTATATGCAGAGTACATCATGANGGGCAACTGAGCCTGTGCGCCACAACTACTGAAGCCCGAGTGCCCTAGACCCTGTGCCTGGCAACAAGAGAAGCCGCCACAGTGAGAAGCCTGCACACCGCTCCCAGTGAGTAGCTCCGACTCACAGCAACTAGAGAAAGCCCACGCTCAGCAACAAAGAACCAGCACAGCCAAAAACAAATGTTTTTTAATTAAATATTTTTTCCCTATTGATACTGATTAGATTATTCAAATGGCTTCATTCTTCTATGATCAAAGTTCATACAGCTCTGTGCAGATAATCCATGCCTTTTACCTGCTGTNCGCACTGCTCCCAGTGAGTAGCTCCGACTCACAGCAACTAGAGAAAGCCCACGCTCAGCAACAAAGAACCAGTACAGCCAAAAACAAATGTTTTTTAATTAAATATTTTTTCCCTATTGATACTGATTAGATTCTTCAAATGGCTTCATTCTATGATCAAAGTTCATACAGCTCTGTGCAGATAATCCTCGCCTTTTACCTGCTGTCATACAGCACCTTGTACCAAAAACAAGAGGTCAAAAGAACTCTGAGAACTAAAAGAACTTCAGAGGAGTACTCTGCCTCTCAGATGTTACCACGTCTATTTTTCTTCCACTTGCGCTTCTATTTATGTTGGAAAAGACTTGTCAACAAGACTAACAAAGGTGAGGGGATGACAGGGTAAACATAGAAACACCGCATTTAAAAGGTAATCTCTTCTCGGATGTCGTTGGTGATTACCATAGATGGGGAGGGCAGGTGAGGGAATTGTATGAAGGTGGTCAGAGGTACCAACTCCAAGTTGTAAGATGTATAGTTACTAGGGATATAATATACAATATAATAAATATAATTATGATTAACATTGCTGTGTGTTATATATGAAAAGTATTGAGAGTAATCCTAAGAGTTTTCATCACAAGGAAAAAATTTTTCTCTATTTCATTAATTTTATATCTATATGAGATGCTGGCTGTTCACTAAGCTTATTATGATACCATCTCACGACGTATGTAAGTCACATCATTAAGCTGTATACCTTAAACTTATAAAGTGCTGAATGTCAATTATATCTCAAATAAAGCTAGAAGAAAAAGTAAAAAATAATCTTGCCTTTCCACATACTCAGGTTGCATGAATTCACACAGAAACTTTTATTTCTCTTTGGCCACTATATTATACTTCAAAAATGAGCCTCCCATGGCAGAGTCACTCCTGTGTGTGGGGAAGCACAGACTATGGGTTGTGATTAAACTCCATGTTCCCCTGAAAGTTGTTCTGGTTTTCATATTTTAAATATTTTCCTATATTTTAAATTGTGAAAAATTTTAAACACACCCAAAAATAAAGTACAATAAAAATTATCTCTCTTCTAGGAATATAAACTGTTACTTTTGCTTCCGTTTTTTAATATAAGTAAATAAAACATCACAGATGCATTAGAGGATCCAGCTGAAAATGGCCCAAGTTTAATTTTTCTCCACCTCTCCCCAGGAGCAACTGTTAACACTGTTTAAAGTTTGTGCTATTCTCCCTCCATGTCTTTACATTCTAATTACTTATTATCTATCCAAGAGCATATTGTATTGTATTATGGGTTTATCAAGTGGATATGAATGTTATCATGCAATATGCAGTAATTTGCTTTCATTTTCAATGCTTCTTTTTTTTAAAAAAATCTGTCTCTATTACTACTTATTGCTGTTATTCATTTTCAACTATACTAGTTAAGTACACCATTACACCATTGTATAAATACAACAGAATCTGTTCTTTCATCCAGTTGTTGAATTTGTTTCCAACTGTCCATTTATGCCTCACTGTGATTATGATAGATTAGGACTTAATATTAGTAGCTAAATATTCTATTTTTTTAGTGTTACCTTGCTTTTAAACTCCTCAATATGTTATTGGTATTGTTGTTGCTTTCAACTTAAAGTCCTATTCATTTATCTTTTATTTTGATAATTCCTACTTGGTTCTTTTATATAAACTTTTCCTTTTTTTTAAATAATGTCCTGTTTTTATATTATGGTTTCTATTCTTCTTTCATCTCTGATCATCTTTTTAAAATACTTACAGTCTTCTCTAGATTGCTCTTTATTGGAAATTTTTGGGTGGTTAACACATCCACCTGTTGCTGAATTTTCATAGAATGACTTGCTTCCTTCCTCAAAAATTTCTTGATACTTTTTGACATCTTCAGTGGGAATTCTTTTCATCATGAGAGATAATCTCATAGGGACGTTCCACCCACACTTACCTGGCCTGGGTCTTCAGCTTTAGTGCATTAGACTTTAGCTTTACCTCACTGTTCTGGTTTGAATTCCTCGCGGTATATGAAAATGGGATTTCTCTTCCTTATCTTTGAGATCGACACTCTCCTAAGGTTTCCTGTGGTTGTATATTTCATCCAGTATTTCTGGGTTTGGAAGAGCTGTGGGGGACTTCTACTTTCTAATGATTACTTTCAAATCCTTTCTCCAAGCTCTGTGGCCCCTGTGCCCTGGGCACAATCAACCCCTGTGCCAACAGAACACTCCTGTGACTATAATGTAAAAGGAAGAGACTTTCTATTTATAACTTGTGATTTCTAGAAATTTCACTTACCCATTTTATCTGTTTCAATATCATTTTCCTTATTTATGCAATTTATTTTCCCTCTGAAATTTGAAATCCTTTTCTATATCTCATCCCTTGGTTAAGAAACATTGAAAGGAAAACCTAAGGTTTCCAGAAAATGTGCATAGTTTTATTCATAAATTTAATCAATAGGAACATTTTGTTTGAAAGCAGTTATAGACATATTGCTTTCTAAACTTATTTCATATATATATTTGTTGTTATTCTTTTCCTAAGATTGTGTCCTTAAAAAACAATCAAAATAGTCTTTGTAAATACCTTCTAAAAGTAAAAATCTTGTAACAATTTTCAAGGTAAAAGTTGAAGTGAAATATGTAACAAGGGAGATTATCCTTGAGACTTTTCACTTGAGAGTTATATTCCCAATTGGAGCTTAATAGGAAAGAATACAACTTTACTAACCTTCACTATTATGTCTTAATAATTGCCTTAAAATTGGGCAAGAGGAAAAATACACTGTGTGGTGTTTTTTTCCCTAACATTCAATAACATTCAGGAAATTATCTCATTACATTCCAAGGATTGATAGTATTAGCTATTTGCCAATACTGACATAAGGATTTCAAAAACTGTAAGATTAAAAAAAAATCTAAATCTACTTTAAATTAAAATAAAATTTAAGCCTCCAGGGTAAGCTGGCATCTATTATACTCTTTTTCTGAAGCTGAATAAAAATTGTATCTTTTGGACCCTCCTGAAAAATTAACTGCACAGAGTTAAGANATATTCCAAGGACTGATAGTATTAGCTATTTGCCAATACTGACATAAGGATTTCAAAAACTGTAAGATTAAAAAAAATCTAAATCTACTTTAAATTTAAATAAAATTTAAGCCTCCAGGGTAAGCTGGCATCTATTATACTCTTTTTCTGAAGCTGAAGAAAAATTGTATCTTTTGGACCCTCCTGAAAAATTAACTGCACAAAGTTAAAAAACAACACTCATCTAAAGATACTCAGTGGCCTCACTGAGGAAAAGAGACTCACCGACATCAATTCAGTGGCATTGCCAGGATTTGGTCCTGATTTTACCAAATTCCAAATTCTGCATACTGTCCACTTTGTTGGTTTCCTCATATTACAGATGTCCGTGGTCTGCTATGCAGTAATGAAAAGGCCTCAGTCTTAGAAGTCAATAGATTTACGTTCAAGTCTGGACACTACCACCCCTATTCTTCCCATTTTGGGTGTCTTATTGAGAACAGTACAGAAGTTTTGACAGCTGGCTTATAGCTAGATACAGCTGTAATAGGGCTAGAATATAGTTTTCTATTGGACACAAACGGTGTTACAGAGCACCAACACCATCTGATCTCACTCTAGCATGGTGATGGAGCGAGAAAAACATAAGAGCACTTTGCAATCATATCTGATCCTAGACAAACAGAACAACATGCAAACCACAGAAATATCCAAACATCTCCACTCCCAGCTACAATGAATGCCATATGCTTCTTTGAAAAATCAGTTACAGCCTTATCCCCACTCTGCTCCTCTTGCATCCTAAATACCATTCAAATAGAATTATTCCTTTTCCTGATAATACCTATACATAGCAAACTTCTACTCCTTGAACCCTCCTTCAAGTCATCAAACTTAAAGCCAAACTCTAACAAATCTTCTTGCAGCCTCTTATTCTGATGCCCATACCTGCCCATCAGGTTAATCACTCCTGTTGCATCAAGTAATAAACCCAACCTCTTGTGACCTGAACTGTCTCTGGTGGTCCTTTGACTGGTGGGCATCAACATAGTTCCCTGCAATTTTACAGTGTACCCATCTACCAAAAGAGGAGATTGGACTAATAGCATCAGTCTAATACTCTCTAGGGCCTTTCCAGTTCAGCCATGCCACAGCCACCAAATAGTCTGCTATTTCTACCCCTTCTGATTTCACATGATGTTCACCAAACTCCTGAGAAGCTACAATAATGATTGTCCCTATTTTTCACAAGAGAAGATTTACTGAGCTAAAAGACAATTCTCCAATGGTCTCAGAGAGAATGA
>SJYW01018463.1:116732-157265 GCA_006410735.1 Raphicerus campestris | reverse complement strand
AAAAAAAATCTAAATCTACTTTAAATTAAAATAAAATTTAAGCCTCCAGGGTAAGCTGGCATCTATTATACTCTTTTTCTGAAGCTGAATAAAAATTGTATCTTTTGGACCCTCCTGAAAAATTAACTGCACAGAGTTAAAAAACAACGCTCATCTAAAGATACTCAGTGGCCTCACTGAGGAAAAGAAACTCACCAACATCAATTCAGTGGCATTGCCAGGATTTGGTCCTGATTTTACCAAATTCCAAATTCTGCATACTGTCCACTTTGTTGGTTTCCTCATATTACAGATGTCCGTGGTCTGCTATGCAGTAATGAAAAGGCCTCAGTCTTAGAAGTCAATAGATTTACGTTCAAGTCTGGACACTACCACCCCTATTCTTCCCATTTGGGGTGTCTTAATGAGAAACAGTACAGAAGTCTTGACAGCTGGCTTATAGCTAGATACAGCTGTAATAGGGCTAGAATATAGTTTTCTATTGGACACAAACGGTGTTACAGAGCACCAACACCATCTGATCTCACTCTAGCGTGGTGACGGAGCGAGAAAAACATAAGAGCACTTTGCAATCATATCTGATCCTAGACAAACAGAACAACATGCAAACCACAGAAATATCCAAACATCTCCACTCCCAGCTACAATGAATGCCATATGCTTCTTTGAAAAATCAGTTACAGCCTTATCCCCACTCTGCTCCTCTTGCATCCTAAATACCATTCAAATAGAATTATTCCTTTTCCTGATAATACCTATACATAGCAAACTTCTACTCCTTGAACCCTCCTTCAAGTCATCAAACTTAAAGCCAAACTCTAACAAATCTTCTTGCAGCCTCTTATTCTGATGCCCATACCTGCCCATCAGGTTAATCACCCCTGTTGCATCAAGTAATAAACCCAACCTCTTGTGACCTGAACTGTCTCTGGTGGTCCTTTGACTGGTGGGCATCAACATAGTTCCCTGCAATTTTACAGTGTACCCATCTACCAAAAGAGGAGATTGGACTAATAGCATCAGTCTAATACTCTCTAGGGCCTTTCCAGTTCAGCCATGCCACAGCCACCAAATAGTCTGCTATTTCTACCCCTTCTGATTTCACATGATGTTCACCAAACTCCTGAGAAGCTACAATAATGATTGTCCCTATTTTTCACAAGAGAAGATTTACTGAGCTAAAAGACAATTCTCCAATGGTCTCAGAGAGAATGATTAAGAGTAATGTTGTTATATAACCTCTACAACTTTGAAGTCAGAAGTACCAGATTCACACTATAAATAATCCTGTAATCATATATGCAGGCTTTATCATCTCTTCCTTCCTCTGAGGTTTTAACCATTTTATGGAAATTGAAGCTTGAAAGTAAAATTTTTGGCATGACAGTTTATAAATTAAATGTGGTTAAAAGCAACTGAGTGATTAAGCTTCATTCATGCAGCTGTAATGATGAAGTCAGTAAATAACATGCAATTTAATTACATTTCTGATACACATGATATGTAAGTTATGCATCATAATAATCATTTGAATTAGAAACCTTTTTCTAGCTCTCATTGAAACTTGGTTGAATGGATCATTTGGAGTTAATAGGTTTTGATTAGAGAATGAAGATTACTCTCTCTGTAATTGGGATACATTTATTTAAATTCCAAAGAAGAAAGATATGAGAGGAAATGGTGCTAGTATATAGAATAATCAGGGGCAGATTGATGGCCAGACCAAAGAAGAATATGAACAGGAGAGAGCAGCAGCACTGGCAAAAGGAAGCACCTGCAAAGGTGACCCGTAGAGAAGCAGATCTTACTAACGATAAGAGCGCTATGCATTAAGAGGGCCCTTGTGAATTATGGAAGCAAAGACGTTCTAAAGCATCCAGGAAGAAATCTGGGTAAAACAGTGGCAATGGAATAACTAACGTGTTTCTAGGAAATATATATATTTCCTCATATCAAAGGATATTTTTAAATGAAAACTTCAATCATTCTGCCAAATACACTTGCTGCTGATGGTCTGAAAACTGACTTCCTTTATTTTATCAGATAGGTGTATTTTTTTAGGCAGCTGTAGAGCAGTACAGTCAGACCTGGGTAATAAATACAGATCTACTACTATTGCTGTCACTTCAGTCGTGTCCGACTCTGTGTGACCCCATAGACGGCAGCCCACCAGGCTCCCCTGTCCCTGGGATTCTCCAGGCAAGAACGCTGAAGTGGGTTGCCATCTCCTTCTCCAATGCATGAAAGTGAAAAGTAAAAGTGAAGTCCTTCAGTTGTGTCTCACTCTTATCGACCCCATGGACTGCAGCCCACCAGGCTCCTCCACCCATGGGATTTTCCAGGCAAGAGTACTGGTGTGGGGTACCATTGCCTTCTCCGAATTGCAGATCTACTTGATGCTAAACAGATCATTCCTCTTCCATGTCCTCAATAAACTAAGTCTTGAGCAGCCCACTGCCACCCAACATCCACCTAAAGGATTATTCAAGAAGCAGTATTTGAGAGAGACCACCCAGGATCAAAAGATTACCTAGAGGACATATGAACTTCTCACCATGAGGATTTTCTAAGTTCCGCAACTTTACCAGTTTAGAGTTCCAGAAATAATATATATTAGTTTAACCTCCTAAAAAGGAGCTGGGTGGCTTATAGTCACTATCACACTTTCACCTTTTCCTTCTGAATATTTAGAAGAACCATATTGAGAAGTTTCCTTTCTCAATATCACTGACATGAGAATCAACATAGTAAATTCCTCTGGGAACTGAGCATTTTGGATCATTTCTATAGATACATTTTCAAATTCACTAATCTTTCTTCTGTAATGTCTGCGTGCTTACATGCTAAGTCACTTCAGCTCTGTCTGACTCTTTGTGATCCTATGGACTGTAGCCCATCAGGATCCTCTATCCATGGAATTCTCCAGGCAAGAATCCTGAAGTGGGTTGCTATGCCTCTTGGGGATCTTCCAGACCCAGGGACCAAATCCAAGTGTCTTATGTCTCCTACATTGACAGGTGGGTTCTTTATCACAGCGCCACCTGGGAAGCCCCTTTGTAATGTATAATCAGCAGTTAATCTATCCAGTGTAATTTTCTTTTTAGATAATGTATATTTCATTTTTAGAAGTTCAATTTGTCTTTTTTATATCTTCCTTATCTCCCTTTGATTTGCTCATATTTCTCTCTTCTTTCTTGAACATATACATTTATAACAAATATTTTAACATCCTTCTCTACTAATTCTGTCATTCTTCACTCTTGTCATTTATATGTATACACTTCTATTAAATACTTTTTCTCCTGTTTATGGATGAAGTTATCTTGCTTCTTGGAACAAGTGGTAGCTTATATTGGATTCTAGACTGGCTTTTTTTTATTGTAGTTTCTATAACTTTAAATATTTGGGGGGCTTTGTTCAGGAGTGCAGTAATATTACTTGGAATTAGTTTGAATCTTTGAATTTTTACTTTCTTAGAGTGAACCCAAAACGCCTTTAGTATAAATTTTGCCATACTATGGAGCCAGTACCTTTCTGAGGACACTACCAAAAAAATTCATGTGTTTCAGTTGTAAAGAACAGACTTTTGGACTATATGGAAGAAGGCGAGGGTGGGGTGAATTGAGAGAATAGCCTTGAAATATGTATATTACCATATGTAAAATAGATGGCCAGTGCAAGATTGATGCATGAAGCAGGACACTCAAAGCCAGTGATCTGGAACAACCCAGAGGGATGCAGTGGGGAAGAGAGATGGGAGGAGGGGTTCAGGATTGGGGGACACATGTGCACCCATGGCTGATTCATGTCAATGTATGGCAAAAAACCATCACAATACTGTAAAATAATTTTCTTCCAATTAAAATAAATCAATTATTTAAAAAATTCACGTGCTTGATCATTTTTCACTTTAACTGATACCTAATGGAAACTCCAGTACTTTGGCCACCTCATGTAAAGAGTTGACTCACTGGAAAAGACTGTGATGCTGGGAGGGATTGGGGGCAGGAGGAGAAGGGGACGACAGAGGATGAGATGGCTGGATGGCATCACAGACTCGATGGACGTGAATCTGAGTGACATCCAGGAGTTGGTGATGGACAGGGAGGCCTGGCATGCTGCGATTCATGGGGTGGCAAACAGTCGGACACGACTGAGTGACTGAACTGAACTGAATGGAAAGACAGATTGTGCACATGTTGCACGTATTAGCTCATTTACTCCTTTAGTCTTCAGAAGTAGGTATACTTTTACTATTACCATTTCGCAGATGATGAAACTGAGGCACCAAGATATTGAGGTCAGATAGCAACTAAGAAGCAAAGCTATAATTGAACAAAAGCAATCTGGTTGCAAAGCTTGTATTTTTAATCACTATGTAATCTATTGTTGCTGTTTTCCTATCACTATTATTAATGGCAGGCAGAGAGTACAAAAGCAAACTTCTAAGTTGATNCGACCCCATGGACTGCAGCCCACCAGGCTCCTCCACCCATGGGATTTTCCAGGCAAGAGTACTGGTGTGGGGTACCATTGCCTTCTCCGAATTGCAGATCTACTTGATGCTAAACAGATCATTCCTCTTCCATGTCCTCAATAAACTAAGTCTTGAGCAGCCCACTGCCACCCAACATCCACCTAAAGGATTATTCAAGAAGCAGTATTTGAGAGAGACCACCCAGGATCAAAAGATTACCTAGAGGACATATGAACTTCTCACCATGAGGATTTTCTAAGTTCCGCAACTTTACCAGTTTAGAGTTCCAGAAATAATATATATTAGTTTAACCTCCTAAAAAGGAGCTGGGTGGCTTATAGTCACTATCACACTTTCACCTTTTCCTTCTGAATATTTAGAAGAACCATATTGAGAAGTTTCCTTTCTCAATATCACTGACATGAGAATCAACATAGTAAATTCCTCTGGGAACTGAGCATTTTGGATCATTTCTATAGATACATTTTCAAATTCACTAATCTTTCTTCTGTAATGTCTGCGTGCTTACATGCTAAGTCACTTCAGCTCTGTCTGACTCTTTGTGATCCTATGGACTGTAGCCCATCAGGATCCTCTATCCATGGGATTCTCCAGGCAAGAATCCTGAAGTGGGTTGCTATGCCTCTTGGGGATCTTCCAGACCCAGGGACCAAATCCAAGTGTCTTATGTCTCCTACATTGACAGGTGGGTTCTTTATCACAGCGCCACCTGGGAAGCCCCTTTGTAATGTATAATCAGCAGTTAATCTATCCAGTGTAATTTTCTTTTTAGATAATGTATATTTCATTTTTAGAAGTTCAATTTGTCTTTTTTATATCTTCCTTATCTCCCTTTGATTTGCTCATATTTCTCTCTTCTTTCTTGAACATATACATTTATAACAAATATTTTAACATCCTTCTCTACTAATTCTGTCATTCTTCACTCTTGTCATTTATATGTATACACTTCTATTAAATACTTTTTCTCCTGTTTATGGATGAAGTTATCTTGCTTCTTGGAACAAGTGGTAGCTTATATTGGATTCTAGACTGGCTTTTTTTTATTGTAGTTTCTATAACTTTAAATATTTGGGGGGCTTTGTTCAGGAGTGCAGTAATATTACTTGGAATTAGTTTGAATCTTTGAATTTTTACTTTCTTAGAGTGAACCCAAAACGCCTTTAGTATAAATTTTGCCATACTATGGAGCCAGTACCTTTCTGAGGACACTACCAAAAAAATTCATGTGTTTCAGTTGTAAAGAACAGACTTTTGGACTATATGGAAGAAGGCGAGGGTGGGGTGAATTGAGAGAATAGCCTTGAAATATGTATATTACCATATGTAAAATAGATGGCCAGTGCAAGATTGATGCATGAAGCAGGACACTCAAAGCCAGTGATCTGGAACAACCCAGAGGGATGCAGTGGGGAAGAGAGATGGGAGGAGGGGTTCAGGATTGGGGGACACATGTGCACCCATGGCTGATTCATGTCAATGTATGGCAAAAAACCATCACAATACTGTAAAATAATTTTCTTCCAATTAAAATAAATCAATTATTTAAAAAATTCACGTGCTTGATCATTTTTCACTTTAACTGATACCTAATGGAAACTCCAGTACTTTGGCCACCTCATGTAAAGAGTTGACTCACTGGAAAAGACTGTGATGCTGGGAGGGACTGGGGGCAGGAGGAGAAGGGGACGACAGAGGATGAGATGGCTGGATGGCATCACAGACTCGATGGACGTGAATCTGAGTGACATCCAGGAGTTGGTGATGGACAGGGAGGCCTGGCATGCTGCGATTCATGGGGTGGCAAACAGTCGGACACGACTGAGTGACTGAACTGAACTGAATGGAAAGACAGATTGTGCACATGTTGCACGTATTAGCTCATTTACTCCTTTAGTCTTCAGAAGTAGGTATACTTTTACTATTACCATTTCGCAGATGATGAAACTGAGGCACCAAGATATTGAGGTCAGATAGCAACTAAGAAGCAAAGCTATAATTGAACAAAAGCAATCTGGTTGCAAAGCTTGTATTTTTAATCACTATGTAATCTATTGTTGCTGTTTTCCTATCACTATTATTAATGGCAGGCAGAGAGTACAAAAGCAAACTTCTAAGTTGATATCAAAGTGCACAAAGTAGTATGGCCTTCTAAGGGAAATGGTACAGGACTTACCCTCTAAGCAGGCAACATATGGAGATATAGACAAGTAGGCAAATTAACATGTACCTGTGAGAGCATGAAATGAAACTATTGGTGGCTCAGTCATGTCTGACTCTCTGTGACTCCATGGACCATAGACTGCCAGGCTCCTCTGTCCATGGGATTTTCCAGGCAAGAATACTGGAATGGGCTGCCATTTCCTTCTCCAGGGGATCTTCCCAGCCCAGGGATCAAAATCATATCTCCTGTGTTATTGGCAGGCAGACTTTTAACTACTGAGTCACCTGGGAATCCTTCTCAGAACTGGACATTGTCACAAACCAAAGGATGGGGAAGGAAGCCATACCCTCTGGGGAGGTGTTCTGCAAAGTCACACAACAGAGGCTGTAGATGTGCAATAGTAACACAGGAAGGGAGTGAAGAAATAAGAATTTTCATCCAATCTACCATTCTATTGCCTATTTTAATTTGTAAAGCAAGCTTGTATTCATAATGGATATCAGGGACCAAAAAAAAAAAAAAAAGAGTGGGCCCTTGGGAACACAGAAATACTGACTTGACTTCTGCTGCTACTTCTACTTAGAAAGGGAGAGAATCCATTTTAAAGCCTGCAGAGCCCACTCACTATGTACTGTGATTGTGTCATTTCATGACTTAAGAGTTACTTTGTACTAAAACTCCTGGAATCTTAAGGAAGATTACACAGTTCAAATAGAGGTGAATTTCTGGTGAAAGTCTGCTGCAGACACATCTAGCAAAATTTTACACTCATACTAAAACAAAGTTGCCTATAAAATCTCAGCCTGTGTGCAAAGTGCTCTGCTATAAACTAAGAACACTCACCATTACAGAATCTATATTCATATCCATCAACTCCTTTGCTTTTCAGAACAAATACTACATCATCTACCCCCACGTAGCCACCACCTAGAGAACAGACACCCCCAAAATCACATACACCTGCTCAGGAATGCAAACACAGAAGAGTGAAAGAATGAAATCATTCTTGAATTCCAACTCCTTTCAGTTAAAGGGGGCATACCAAGTTGAATCAATCTCACCCTCAGCTTAAAAATAAACAGTTGCAACAAAAACCTACTAATTGAAAATTGACATTTTATCTCTACGTTGTAAAGTGTGAGATTTTATTATCTTGTTTACCCTAGGACACTGATGCTAAAGATCATTTTTTTGCATTCAGTTCAGTTCAGTTCAGTCGCTTTGTTACAAACGACTCTTTGCGACCCCATCAACTGCAGCATGCCAGGCCTCCCTGTCCATCACCAACTCCTGGAGTTCATGCAAACTCACGTCTATCGAGTCAGTGATGCCATCCAGCCATCTCATCCTTTGTTGTCACCTTCTCCCCCTGCCCCCAATACCTCCCAGCTTCAGAGTCTTTTCCAATGAGTCAACTCTTCGCATGAGGTAGCCAGAGTATTGGAGTTTCAGCTTTATCATCATTCTTTCCAAGGAACACCCAGGACTGATCTCCTTTAGGATGAACTGGTTGGATCTCCTTGCAGTCCAAGGGGCTCTCAAGAGTATTCTCCAACACCAGAGTTCAAAAGCATCAATTCTTTGGCACTAAGCTTTATTCATAGTCCAACTCTCACATCCATACATAACCACAGGAAAAACCATAGCCTTGACTAGACAGACCTTAGTTGGCAAAGTAATGTCTCTGCTTTTGAACATACTAAGTTGGTCATAACTTTGCTTCCAAGGAGTAAGCATCTTTTAATTTCATGGCTGCAGTCACAATCTGCAGTGAATCTGGAGCTCAAAAAAATAAAGTCTGAAACTATTTCCCCATCTATTTCCCATGAAGTGATGGGACTGGATGCCATGATCTTCATTTTCTGAATGTTGAGCTTTAAGCCAACTTTTTCACTCTCCTCTTTCACTTTCATCAAGAGGCTTTTTAGATCCTCTTCGCTTTCTGCCATAAGGGTGGTGTCATCTGCATATCTGAGGATATTGATATTCCTCCCAGCAATCTTGATTCCAGCTGGTGCTTCTTCCAGCCCAGTGTTTCTCATGATGTACTCTGCATAGAATTTAAATAAGCAGGGTGACAATATACAGCCTTGACGTACTCCTTTTCATATTTGGAGCTAGTCTGTTGTTCCATGTCCAGTTCTTACTGTTGCTTCCTGACCTGCATATAGGTTTCTCTAGAGGCAGGTCAGGTGGTCTGGTACTCCCATTTCTTGAAGAATTTTCCACACTACTATGATCCACACAGTCAAAGGCTTTGGCTTAGTCAATAAAGCAAAAATAGATGTTTTTCTGGAACTCTCTTGCTTTTTCAATGATCCAGCAGATGTTGGCAATTTGATCTCTCATTCCTCTGCCTTTTCTAAAACCAGCTTGAACATCTGGAAGTTCATGGTTCACGTATTGCTGAAGCCTGGCTTGGAGAATTTTGAGCATTACTTTACTAGCATGTGAGATGAGTGCAATTGTGCGGTAGTTTGAGCATTCTTTGGCATTGCCTTTCTTTGGGATTGGAATGAAAACTGACCTTTTCCAGTCCTGTGGCCACTGCTGAGTTTTCCAAATTTGCTGGCATATTGAGTGCAGCACTTTCACAGCATCATCTTTCAGGATTTGAAACAGCTCAACTGGAATTCCATCACCTCCACTAGCTTTGTTCGTAGTGATGCTTTCTAAGGCCCACTTGACTTCATATTCCAAGATGTCTGGCTCTAGATTAATGATCACATCATCATGATTATCTGGGTCGTGAAGATCTTTTTTGTACAGTTCTTCTGTGTATTCTTGCCACCTCTTCTTAATATCTTCTGCTTCTGTTAGGTCTATACCATTTCTGTCCTTTATCAAGCCCATCTTTGCATGACATGTTCCCTTGGTATCTCTAATTTTCTTGAAGAGATCTCTAGTCTTTCCCATTCTGTTCTTTTCCTCTATTTCTTTGCACTGATCACTGAGGAAGACTTTCTTATCTCTTCTTACTATTCTTTGGAACTCTGCATTCAGATGTTTATATATTTCCTTTTCTCCTTTGCTTTTCACTTCTCTTCTTTTCACAGCTATTTGTAAGGCCTCCCCAGACAGCCATTTTGCTTTTTTGCATTTCTTTTCCATGGGGATGGTCTTGATCCCTGTCTCCAGTACAATGTCATGAACCTCCGTCCATACTTCATCAGGCACTCTATCTATCAGATCTAGTTTCTTAAATCTATTTCTCACTTCCACTATATAATCATAAGGGATTTGATTTGAATGGTCTAACAGTTTTGCCTACTTTCTTAAATTTAAGTCTGAATTTGGCAAAAAGGAGTTCATGATCTGAGCCACAGTCAGCTCCCAGTCTTGTTTTTGCTGACTGTATAGAGTTTCTCCATCTTTGGCTGCAAAGAATATAATCAGTCTGATTTTGGTGTTGATCATCTGCTGATGTCCATGTGTAGAGTCTTCTTTTGTGTTGTTGGAAGAGGGTGTTTGCTATGACCAGTGCAGTTTCTTGGCAAAACTCTATTAGTCTTTGCCCTGCTTGATTCTGTACCTCCAAGGCCAAATTTGCCTGTTACTCCAGGTGTTTCTTGACTTCCTACTTTTGCATTCCAGTCCCCTATAATGAAAAGGACATCTTTTTTGCGTGTTAATTCTAAAAGGTCTTGAAGGTCTTCATAGAACCATTCAACTTCAGCTTCTTCAGTGTTACTGGTTGGGGCATAAACTTGGATTACTCTGATATTGAATGGTTTGCCTTGGAGACGAACAGAGATCATTCTGTCGTTTTTGAGAATGCATCCAAGTACTGCATTTCAGACTCTTTTGTTGACTATGATGGCTACTCCGTTTCTTCTAAGGGATTCCTGCCCGCAGCAGTAGATATAATGGTCATCTGAGTTAAATTCACCCATTGCAGTCCATTTTAGTTCACTGATTCCTAGAATGTCGACGTTCACTCTTGCCATCTCCTGTTTGACCATTTCCAATTTGCCTTGATTCATGGGCCTAACATTCCAGGCTCCTAGGCAATATTGCTCTTTACCACATTGGACCTTGCTTCTATGACCAGTCACATCCACAACTGGGTATTGCTTTTGCTTTGGTTCCATCCCTTCATTCTTTCTGGAGTTATTTCTCCACTGATCTCCAGGAGCATATTGGGCATGTACTGACCTGGGGAGTTCCTCTTTCAGTATCCTATCATTTTGCCTTTTCATACTGTTCACGGGGTTCTCAAGGCAAGAATACTGAAGTGGTTTGCCATTTCCTTTTCCAGTGGACCACATTCTATCAGACCTCTCCAACATGACCCGCCCGTCTTGGGTAGCCCCACACAGCATGGCCATTGGGTATTCGTATTGGGTATCAGAATTATAAATAGATATGGTGAGCATGTACTATGCTGTGCTTAGTCACTCAGTTGTGTTTGACTCTCTGTGACCCCACAGACTGTAGCCCACCAGGCTCCTCTGTCCATGGGGATTCTCCAGGCAAGAATACTAAAGTGGGTTCCTATGCTTGAGCATACATCCTAATTCCTGTAATTCATGCCTACATGTTCTGTGTTAACTCTGCCTCTGGGAACAAATCTTCTGTCAAACCAGCCTCACTGAGGTACAATGTTGTCATATAAAGTTTCTAACATTTGTCCCCTGAAAATTATTTCTGAAGACCTGGCCCTTGTGCCAGGTCTCATCACCTTCTGTCTATATCATTACAATAGTTTACTTCTTTCTCCTCCTCCTTCTCCTCTTTCCTCTCCTTCTAATACCAGCTTCTCTCTATGGTGTTAGATATCTGCCATTCTCTCTAAAACACGGGTCTGATGATGTGTGTACTCTACTTTATCAGAGTAGCTGACAGTTAACTGGAATGCTGATCTTCCCTGCCTGTCCCGCATTACCTCCAGTCATTCATTAAAAGCCTTCCACGCTTCACTGTTTTTCTCCAACCTGCATTTCCTGCCTCCTCTCTCATTAATTCCTTGATAGACCTGGGCCTCGTGCACACTGACTGCTGGCTCTGGAGGAGGGAATGGCAACCCACTCCAGTATTCTTCCCTGTAGAATTCCATGGACAGAGGAGCCTGGCGGGCTACAGTCCATGGAGTCACAAAGAATCAGACACTTCTGAGCAATTAACACAACACTTCCATTAATTCCTTGATAGACCCAGGTCTCCTGCACACAGACTGCTTGCTCTGTGCCAGTGTCCTCCTCAGCTTGGAGCCCTTTGATCACACTGCCTCCCCAGCCTGGGAAACTCCCCCATCAGAACCCACAAGAGCACTGGTCCTTCAGCGGCTTTGCAGCCCACCAAAATCCTAGAGTGTTGCAGCAACTCCTGCAACCATCTGCAGCAGTTTCCTGCCCTAATTAACCTGTCCCCAAGATTTTTCTAAAAGTCCAGACCACCTGACTTGCCTCTTGAGAAATCTATATGCAGGTCAGAAAGCAACAGTTAGAAGTGGACATAGGACAACATGTCCTAGTTCCAAACTAGGAAAGGAGTATGTAAAGGCTGTGTATTGTCACCCTGTTTATTTAACTTATATGCAGAGTACATCATAAGAAATGCTGGGCTGGAAGAAGCACAAGCTGGAATCAAGATTGCCGGGAGAAATATCAATAACCTCATATATACAGATGACACCACCCTTATGGCAGAAAGTGAAGAACTAAAGAGCCTCTTGATGTAAGTGAAAGAGAAGAGTGAAAAAGTTGCATTAAAGCTCAGCATTCAGAAAACTAAGATCATGGCATCTGGTCCCATCACTTCATGGCAAATAGATGGGGAAACAGTGACAGACTTTATTTTGGGGGTCTCCAACATCACTGCAGATGGTGAATACAGCCATGAAATTAAAAGACACTTACTCCTTGGAAGGAAAGTTATGACCAACTTAGCACATTAAAAAGCAGAGACATTATTTTGCCAACAAAGATCTGTCTAGTCAAAGTATCGTTTTTCCAGTAGTCATGTATGGATGTGAGAGTTGGACTTATAGAAAGCTGAGCACAGAAGAATTGATGCTTTTGAACTGCAGTGTTGGAGAAGACTCTTGAGAGTCCCTTGCACTGCAAGCAATCCAACCAGTCCACCCTAAAGGAAATCAGTCCTGAATAGCCACTGGAAGGACTGATGCTGAAGCTGAAAGTCCCAAACTTGGCCACCTGATGTGAAGAACTGACTCATTTTAAAAGAACCTGATGCTGGGAAAGATTGAAGGCAGGAGGAGAAGGGGATAACAGGCAGAGATGGTTGCATGGCATCACCTACTCAACGGACATGAATTTGAGTAGGCTCCAGGAGTTGGTGACGGACAGGGAAGCCTGGTGTGCTGCAGTCCATTGGGTCACAAAGAGTCGGACATGACTGAGCGACTGAACAGAACTGAGTGTTACTCTGCTTAAAGTTCTTCAGTGGCTCTTCGGCCTTATGGAATTAAGTGCCAATTCCTAAACACGATGGCTAAAACCCCTCCTCATCTGGTATGCTTGCACCTTTCCTATCCGGCCACCCCCTTTCCATGCAGCCTACAAACTCTGTTGTTTTGGACTCCCTGCAGTTTCCAAAGTGGGACCCATGGTCTCCCTACTCAGTGACCTTACATGTGCACACCTTGTTCCTAGCATGTTCGGTCTTGCAGTTAGCAGGTAAGTCCTACTCTTTCCAAGACAAGCTCAAACAAGCCCTTTCTCAAGATGCTAACCCTAAGCTTCCACCCAGAAGAAGTCAGTTACTGTCCCAGTGCTGCTCCCCCAACCCCGCTGTGTGCTTCCACTTCCCTCTGCCCAGCCCTCTGCGCTAATGAGCTGTGTGCTTGCTTTGCTTCCCTGGTTGAGCCGTGAGCTCTTTCAGGGCTCTGCAGAATATCACAAAGCCAGCAAACACAGTGGATTATAGAAAGCACTGCAAGAGAAGAAGTTAATAAAATGTTATAGAGACCCTAGGGCAGAAGAGCAATCTTCCAGAGGGAGGGACTCATTCATCCACTCCCTCATCCCTGTGTCCACTCATTGCCTAAAGAAACATTATTAGTCCTCAGAGGGCCCATACAGGGATGCCACGCAGTTCTGTCCATCTTGCCTCAGACAGGACTGTTCCTGTACATTCTCTTAGTGGATCAGGGCTTAGCAGCAACCCTCAGTTTTTGACACCTTCCAGTTGTTTTGGGTTTTTTTTTTCCCCCACAGTCAATGGCACACTGAAGCCTCTCACAGTCATAGCCAAACTTGGTCTTAGGATGTTCTGTGTTAAAGACAGCTCCTACTTCCCTCCTACAGATGGACTTATAGGTTAGCAGACCTAAATTCGGGGCCATGCTCTTCCTCAGGACAGAAAAATTGCAAGTCAGGCTAAGTCTGATGGAACTTGAGTTTGACTCTCTTCCTGTGACCCCCAAGCCAATGAGTCCACGAGAGAGGCCACCAGAGCATATAACCTGCTCTGCATCATCGTCTCCCCAACAGGGTTCTAGCCCCAGAGCATCAGATGAGGGTAAGCACCTCTGTACAGCTTTCTTTTTCACATCCAGTTCTCTTTCCTAGAATCACAAGGTGATTTCCGATCTCTCAGTTCCAGGCATTACTATTGATAACAGTTGTAGCTAAGGCACTTAATCCCGAATCATTCAGTCAACAAATGCTATGTGAAAAGCTAAAAATAATCCCTGAGTTTTCAAAGGCAGCTTGCTAAGACACTTGCAAACAACACACTCATGGGAGGCAGAGTGGAGTGAAGCAGACAAGAGAATGTGCCTGGGAATCCAGTGAGCTGGCTTCAGGTCCTGGCCTGGCCACTTTCTCATTGAGTAATAATGAGGAGTTTCTCAACCTCTTGGGCCTTCCTTTGCTCATCTACAAAAGGAAGTATTGTTCGTTTTTATATATGAGGTATTTTATAAGGATTAAATGAGGTCATTCCCATTAAGTGCTTTTGAGCACATGATGTGTACATGAAAAATGCCAACAGATGCTTCTTGTTACATTGTTGCTGCTGCTGTTGTATGCAAATTACCTACAGAAAAATATTCATAAAACATCCTGTGGTTTCCTCCTATAGACAGACACATTGGAATCAAAGCATGTGGAAAGAGGGCCTGAAATGCAGATATATAGTGTCAAAATGCACTATATATCTGTATTTATAATATATATATATCTGTATTTATACACTATACTTATATTTATATAGTGTATAAATGCAGATATAGTGAGTATTCAAAAAATGATGCCTCAGCCATTGATCCATTTTTTCCTTCCTATGTATCCAATTATCCTATGTATCCAATAAAGAGGGAATCCTGCTGCTGCTGCTGCCAAGTTGCTTCAGTCATGTCTGACTCTGTGCAACCTCATAGACAGCAGCCCACCAGGCTCCCCCATCCCTGGGGTTCTCCAGGCAAGAACACTGGAGTGGGTTGCCATCTCCTTCTCCAATGCATGAAAGTGAAAAGTGAAAGTGAAGTCAATCAGTCAAGTCCAACTCTTAGCAACCCCATGCACTGCAGCCTACCAGGCTCCTCCATCCATGGGATTTTCCAGGCAAGAGTACTGGAGTGGGGTGCCATTGCCTTCTCCCAAACAGGGAATGAGATACTAACAATTCAAAACGTTTGATAATCCAAAAATAATACATACTTCACTTGTTAGAAGGGCATTTTATACGCTTTAGCAGAAGAATATGTTCAATGTTCATAAAATTTGTCAGAGATCCTTTCATTCAATCAACAAATGCTAATTGAGACTATGGCCACAGCTGGCACTGTGTTCATTGTCCATAATACCCAAGGAACCACTGATCTTGGACCTCCTGAAGTTTAAATCCTAATGGTGGCATTGAGAACCACTTTATGGCTTTCCTGGGCCATAGACACTTTTGTGTGCCTCTTCTTCAATAAAAATGTATTTAAAACTCTATTTTATGGATGTGTTGGCATAAAAGTGAATTATGAATACTATAAGTTAAAATATTTGACCTAGAAATTCATTTTTTTCTTTTAATTTTAAAAGGATGTTTAAAAAGCATTTTTGTAGACCCTCCAGAGTATCTGGGCCCTAGGCACTGTGCCTAAGGGAGAAGGTGGCAACAAAGTAAAGTGAATATGGGAAGAAAATAGTCCAAGTTTTTTTTTTTTTTTTGACTGAACAATTTGAAGGTCAGGTGCAGACATCATGACATTTGACATCAAAACAGTTTGGCAGGCATCTCCTAAATAAGGACATTCTCCTATGAAGCCAAAATATCACTGTCACACCTCAGAAAATAATTCATGAAACTACTGTACTTTGGCCTATGTTACTGAATCCCACATCATACAATTTTTGTGTTTTATATTGACATTGAAGGCAGGAGGAGAAGGGGATGACAGAGGATGAGATAGTTAGATGGCAGATGGACATGAGTTTGAGCAAGCTCCAGGAGTTGGTGATGGACATGGAGGTCTGGAGTGCTGCAGTCCATGGGGCCGCAAAGAGTCAGACACAACTGAGTGACTGAACCGAACTAATTGATACTTCTCTCCTGAACCAAAATTCTATTACCTAATTTACATTATTTGCCACAATTTTATGTCTGGGTGACACTTGACTAGGTCAAAATACTCTCATTTTAATGCTGAACACGCTTGTGTGCCGGACTGCTAGTGATGCTTTATTGAGTCACACAGTTCACTAGCCTATATTCTTTTGCTGTCATCCTTTGATAATTTTTTCTTTCTCCCCAAAATCCTTATCCCATACTCCTCTTCAGAAGTTTTTTTCATGAATCCAATTGCCTAGGCTGAAATATTAGGAAAGATAACTGTCGTATTCCATTGGCTGGGTATCATTTTATAAAGTGCAAGATATTCACTGAAGCCAGCAGGATGAGGTAATCATAGATCTTATCTCCACTGTCTTATCCACAGTATATCCTTCAGAATAAACAGGGCATAAACTGAGGGCAAAGCTTCAATATAAATGTGTGATGATTTCATGACCTAGTGAAGGCAGCTTGGGAGAACAACTAAAGCTGTTGTCAATATATAGGCTTAAAAACCAATTTGGACACATCTACTTAAATCATCCTAACCTCTCTAGCCAAGATCCCAGCTAAAAACCAGAGATGGTAACAATACTTCTGTAAGATTAAATGAGATAACCTCTGTGAGGCACCTAACATATAGACTCTATACAATGTCTGTCTCCCTCCCTCTTCCCTATCTTTCCCTTAGTGTTTCTCTATTAGAGGCAGAGGAGAAGGGGATGACAGAGGATGAGATGGCTGGATGGCATCGCTGACTCGATGGACGTGAGTCTGAGTGAACTCCAGGAGTTGGTGATGGACAGGGAGGCCTGGTGTGCTGCGATTCATAGGGTCGCAAAGAGAACTGAGCTGAACTGAAGACCATCCCCAAGGACAATTCCCATAAAAAGAGTTATGCCTCCCCTAAAACCTTCATTCTTTCCACACAAAAGTCTCTAGTTGGGGTCCTGTTGACAAGTAACAAAATAATAACTAATAAAAGAGAATTCTGGAGACAGATATTAGGCTTAAGTGAAATGTGTGAAACAAAATATTCAACATTTTCAGTACTGTAAAACATGTAATCAAGATTTCATTTGCTAAAGCAGACAAATAATACTTCAGTCATGCAGAATGATGAGGAAGGAAAGTTGCCATGTGTAAATAAATGTCTTATCCTGACTAGTTGAATCTAGTGCATTCCATGTGGCCACAACTAAAATTACACGCTTCCACTTCTGAGAATATGAAGTAGAAATAGTTTCTCCTATTCCTCCTGCCAAGTACAACTAACAGCTCTGGACATGGGACTTTCCAGGCAGTCCAGGGATTAAGACTTCACCTTCCAATGCAGGGGGTGCAGTTCAACCCCTGGTTGAGGAATCAAGATCCCACATACCTCAAGGCCAAAAACCAAAACATAAAACAGAAGCAATGCTGTAACAAGCTCAATTTTAAAAAAAGAAAGACTTTAAATGGTCCATCAGTAAAAAAAAAAAAAAAAAAACTTAAAATAAAATAATAAAAAACAAAATCTCTGGCCATTATACATAAAGACAAGGAAACTCTGAAAGGTGGAGAGACCAGTTAGGCTCACCAGAACCAGGGGAAGGACACAGTGGTAAGTTCCTTGAATCTTCCTTTTGCCTCAAATATCCTAAGCCAAATAACCAGAAACATTCACAAGTAAAAGAATAAATAAATTAAATTTACTCTCTCTCAATCAAAGAACCAAATCAGGGGTGGCCTAAGAAGAGTTTCACATAATAACTGCTCTGCTGTAGCCAAATACCAGAAAAACAATAAAAAACTGTGGCTCCAACCCCTGTCACCAAAAGCCCAGAAATGACTGAGTGGAGAATTTATATTTCTATGCTTAGTGAAAGTGAAGTCGCTAAGTCATGTCTACCTCTTTGCGACCCCATGGACTGTAGTCTATCAGGCTTCTCTGCCCATGGGATTTTCCAGGCAAGAGTGCTGCAGTGGATTGCCATTTCCTTCTCCAGGGGATCTTCTCAACCCAGGAATCGAACCCAGGTCTCCCACATTGCAGGCAGAAGCTTTACCATCTGAGCCACTATGCTTAGAAGGCTACAATACCACACCAACATGTTGTTATAGAAGGCCAAGTAGAGAGCTGGAAATTTCATCCCCTCTGCCTGCCTGGCAGACTACAGTCCATGGGGTCACAAAAGTTAGACATGACTGAGCAACTAAATAACAAAAAACAACAACCACCCCCATCACCACTGCAACCCATGAGTTTTAAAAACTCAGTGTAATCTGCCATATTAACACACTAAAGAAGAAGAAGAAAAAAAGAAAAAGCCATCACATGATTAAATCAATGATGCAAAAAAAGCAACTGACAAAATTCAACACCCCATTCATAGTTTAAAAAAAATAATTTCAGAATAATAGCAATAGAGGAGAACTTCCTCAACTTGATGAAGAGTATCTACAAAAAAAAAATAAACTTGCAGCTAACATTATACTTAATGGTCAATGACAGAATGCTTTCTTTCTAAGGCTGAGAACAATTCAAAGATGTCTACCCATACCACTATTATCCAACATAGCATTGAAAATGCTAGCCAGTTCAAGAAGACAAGAAAAAGAAGTAAAAGCCATGCAGATCAGAAAGGAAAAAATTAAAATGCTTGCAGAAGACATTATAGTCTACAGAGAATATGCCCAGGAACCTGAAAAAAAAATTATGGAATAAATAAGTTCAGCAAGGTCATGAAATACAAGAAAACATACAAAAATCAGTTATATTTTTATATATTAGCAATGAGTATATAGACACAAAAGTAAAAATTCAATACCATTTCCAATTGCTCAAAAAAATGAAATACTTATATGTAAATCTAACAAAACATGTACAGGATATGCATGCTGAAAACTATAATTCTGAGAAAAGATGGAAGGAAAGAAAGAAGGAATGAAGAGGGAAGGAAGAGGGACTAGAAAAAGGAAGAAAAATCTAAATAAATGGAGAGATGTACTGCATTTATAAATTGCAAGACTAAACACAGTAAAGATGTCAATTCCCCCCCCCCCCAAATTAATGTACAGGTTTAACAACATTTCTACCAAAACCCAAGCAAATATTTTGTAGATGTAGACAAAATTATTCTAAAATTTATGTAGAGACATAAAGGAACTGTAAAAGTAAATAAAAGCAAAAATAAACAAATGNAAAAAAAAAAACTTTTGCTCTACAAAAGACCTGTTAAGAGAATGAAAAAACAAGCTACAGACTGAGAGAAGATACTTGCCACATATCTGACAAAGACCAAGTATATAATGAACTCTCAATTATCAACAGTAAAAAAAAAAATCCAATCGCAAAATGGGCAAAAGGCATAAACAGATATTTCACCAAAGAAGATACACGGACTGCAGATTAGCACATGAAAAAATATTCAATATCAATAGCCACTAGGGAAACGAAGTTAAAACCATAATGCATCGGACATGACTGAAGTGATTTAGGAGCAGCAGCAGCAGTGTTATCACTACATGTCTATCAGAATAGCTAATTATTTTTTAAATGACAATATCAAATGCAGGTGAGGATGTAGAGGAAGTTAATTACTCATACATTACTGGTGTGAATGTACAACAGTACAGTCACTCTGGAAAACAGTTTGGCAGTTTTGCAAAAATAAAATAAACTTTCAAATCATCCAGCAAGAGCACTCTTATCCCAAAGAAATGGAGATATGCTAACATATATACACATACACAAATATATATATGTGTGCATATATATACACACACACACATAAATGTTTATTGAAACTTTCTTTGCAAAAACTGGAAACAACCCAGACATTCTTTCAGTGAGTGAATGGTGTGTGAATACTACAGAATACTACCCAGAAATAAAAAGGAAGATTGATAAATAAAAAGGAATATGAATAAATATGGATAACTAAGGAATAAATAAATAAAACACACTAAATAAATCACAAGAGACTTGTGCATAGTGGAAAAAANGTGTGTGAATACTACAGAATACTACCCAGAAATAAAAAGGAAGATTGATAAATAAAAAGGAATATGAATAAATATGGATAACTAAGGAATAAATAAATAAAACACACTAAATAAATCACAAGAGACTTGTGCATAGTGGAAAAAAAATCCTCAAAGGTTGTATCTTGTATGAGTCTACTTACATAGCACTCTTGAAATGTCAGGTATATAGAAATGGAGACCAGCTTCATGGTGGCTAGTAGTTAAGGAAGAAGTTGCCTTAGAAGGGAAGTAGGTGTGGCTAAAAAAAAAAAAAAGCAACATGAGAGATTCCTTGTGGTGATGGACATGGTCTGCTCCTTGACTGTCAGGGTCCATATCCTGTTGTGATATTGTCCTACAGTTTAGGGTAAAAGGTATGTGAGATCTCTTGATACTATTTCTTACAACTGCATGGGAATCTACAAATATCTCAAAATAAAAAGCTTAATCACACACACAATGTGCATTGCTTGTCAAGAAGCCATGCTTCTATTCTTGATAACTCAGATGGTCATTAAACTTGTGACTCTAAGCAGGAACTCAGGACTTCACATCCACTCTGTGTTAGCCAAATTCACCAGTTCTCCAACAAACGCTGCTTTGAAATGATGTCACTGGAAATAGAGTTAGCCTTGATTATCTGCAGAGCTCATTAAATAATATTTTTCAGCTGACCTGGCTATTTGGGTGGTTGGTCTGACTTGATGTCATGATGTACTATGAACTCCTGAAACAAATCTATACCTCAGCAGTCTGTGCCTCCATCAACTCCCATCCTAGCCCCAAAGAGTGGCTGTCAACCATGGCGGAACATCAGAACTGCCTGAGGAGTGTGTAATTTAATCAGCTGGGGCTGAGACTTCAGCATTATTTAGAACTTCACCAGGAGATTCACAAGCTGGCAGAGTTGAAAGCCACTGCTGCTGCTGCTGCTAAGTCGCAGCAGTCGTGTCCGACTCTATGCAACCCCATAGACGGCAGCCCAACAGGCTCCTCTGTCCCTGGGATTCTCCAGGCAAGAATACTGGAGTGGGTTGCCATTTCCTCCTCCAATGCATGAAAATGAAAAGTGAAAGTGAAGTCGCTCAGTCGTGTCTGACTCTTAGCGACCCCATGGACTGTAGCCTTCCAGGCTCCTCCATCCATGGGATTCTCCAGGCAAGAGTACTGGAGTGGGTTGCCATTGTCTTCTCCATGAAAGCCACTACTCCAAAACAAATAGACAAAAACCCACCATCACATTAAAAAGAAAATGGCCAGTGATCATAGATCTTCAAAAACAACAGCCAAAGGCCTTCCCTACCGGTCCAATGGTTAATTTCACCTTCTAATACTGGGGTTGGGGATTCTACGACCCCAGTGCCTCGCAGCCAAAACCCAAAACAAAAAACAGAAGCAATATTGTAACAAATTCAATAAAGACTGCAAAAAATGGTCCATATCAAAAACAACAATAAAAACACCAAGCATTTAAAAATAAATAAATAACAGCCAGGGTTTGTAAGAATGAGGAGAAACCTCCATTCTCATTCATTACTGCTGCTGCTAAGTCACTTCACTCATGTCCGACTCTGTGCGACCCCATAGACAGCAGCCCACCAGGCTCCCCCATCCCTGGGATCCTCCAGGCAAGAACACTGGAGTGGGTTGCCATTTCCTTCTCCAGTGCATGAAAGTGAAAAGTGAAAGTGAAGTCGCTCAGTCATGTCCGACTTGTAGCGACCCCATCAACTGCAGCCTACCAGGCTTCTCCGTCCATGGGATTTTCCAGGCAAGAGTACTGGAGTGAGTTAACTAGAGAATAAAATCATTTCCAAACCTTTCTGAAGGGCAGTTTGACATCTTTGTGGAAATATTCCAGTGAATACAGTGGAGACACTGGTGTCCTGGAGCAGGCTGGAGAGAGAGCTCGGAGATAGTTCTTACCCACTGGCCTCCTCAGTCTCAGGGGAGGAACTGAGTCAGCCCCCACAGGTGTGCTGTGTTAGGAACCTGACCCTCAGGCAGCAGCTTGTGATGTATGAAGAGGCCTCTTTCAGAGAAAGGTAGAGATAGGCTTTTCAGTCTGTTTCATCTGTGCTGAGCTGGAGGCAAGGCCCAGGGGTAGACACAGCCAGTCCTTTTTAAAAACCGTTTCTTACGATGGAGATATTACTCAGAAATATAAAGGAACACATCTGAGACAGTTCTAATAAGATGGATGAACCTAGAGCCTATTATGCAGAGTGAATTCAGTTCAATTCAGTTGCTTAGTCATGTCAAGTGACTCTTTGTCACGAGTCAACTCTTTGCAACCCCATGGACTGTAGCACACCAGGCTTCCCTGTCCATCACCAGCTCCTGGAGCTTACTAAAATTCATGTCCATATAGTTGGTGAAGCCATCCAACCATCTCACCCTCTGTCGTCCCCTTCTCTTCCTGCTTTCAATCTTTCCCAGCATCAGGGTCTACTCCAATGAGTCAGTTCTTCATATCTGGTGGCCAAAGTATTGAAGTTTCAGCTTCAGCATCAATCCTTTCAATGAATATTCAGGACTGATTTCCTTTAGGATGAACAGGTTGGATCTCCTTGGAGTGCAAGGGATGCTCAGGAGTCTTCTCCAACACTGCAGTTCAAAAGCATCAATCCTTTGGCACTCAGCTTTCTTTATAGTTCAACTCTCACATTCATAAATGACTATTGGAAAAACCAAAGCTTTGACTAGACAGATCTTTGTTGGCAAAGCAATGTCTCTGCTTTTTAATAAGCTGTCTAGGTTGGTCATAACAGAGTGAAGTAAGTCAGAAAGAGAAAAATATCATATATTAATGCATATATATGGCATCTATAAAAATGGTACTGATGAACCTATCTGCAGGGCTGCAATGGAGATGCAGATTTAAAGAATAGAACTGAAGAGAGAGAGGGAGAAGGAGAGAGTGGGACGAACGGAGAGAGTAACGTGGAAATATATACACTATAATATGTAAAATAGCCAGTGGGAATTTGCTGTATGTCTCAGGGAACTCCAACTAGGGCTCTGTGACCACCTAGAGGGATGGGATGGGAAGGGAGGTGGGAGGAAGGTTCAAGAAGAAGGGGACATAGGTATACCGATGGCCAATTCATGTTGATGAATGGAAGAAACCAATACAATATTGTAGAGCAATTATCCTTTAATTTAAAATAAATACATTTAAATAAAACCGGTTCTTGGCTTGCTATAGCCTTGTGAGTCTCTGAGACATCAAGTCCCATTGGCTTTCTAAGCTGAGGGACCTGTCTCCCAGGGGGCAGTTTTAAATCCTGCGTTGCTTAATGTTGAGTCCAAGTCCTTCACTCCTCAAGGAGAACTGGGAGTTGTAAGATCCCACTCAAGTAGGTGACTGAGCTAGGGGAAGGGTTAGAGTAAGAGTGTATCTCAGCCTGTCCAACCCTTCTTGATGTGGGGTTTTTTCCATTCATGATGTGTAGGAGTCATTCAGCTAGTTTCTGGATTTCTTTTGGAGGGAGCTGCTCCATGTGTAACTGTAGGTTTCGTGTGCATAGGAGGATGTGAGTTCAGGAGCCCCCTATGATGTTATCTTACATTGGAACTGTCCTCTTTTCATTTCTTAAAGTCAGTAGTGTGGCTCTCTGCCCTTAAAGATAGGTGGCACTTGACCACTCCTGTTGGCATTAGAGCTCCCAGGATCTTTCTTTATTAATCCTTACAAATGCATGTGAATCTATAATTATCTCAATAAACAGTTCAATAAAAAGTGAAGGACTAGTCACAGGGTTCATTGATCACCTAACAGAATCATATATACCAATAGTATGATGAAATTTATGCCATGGCTCTTACATAGTTCACTTCACCTAACTTATTTTTATGGTATACTTAGGCTGCTCATTTCTGTGACACTTTATTTCTTCAGCTGTTAATTTTTGCTGTTTCTTCCCCCACTGTGACCAGCTTTCCTGTTGTTTATTGCTAATAGTACTTTTATCTCTTTGTTGTTATTGTTTCTTCATAAAAGAACTTTAAAATCTGCAATAAAATAGCTTTCCACACAAGGAAATAAAAAGTGAATATAGCATACTAGAAATAAACACCAAAATTCCTACCAGGGTACTTGGTCATTCGTTTTTAATAGTGACAAACACTATTTTAGGTACTAAAGATACAGTAGTAACTTAAACAAAGTTCCTGCCTTCATGAAGGTCACAGTCACCCAGGCTAGAAAGAAAAATAAGTATGCAGTATAACATCATGAGTGAGTGAGTGTCACAAAGTAATGTCCAACTCTTCCTGACCCCATGGACTAGACTCACCAGACTCCTCTATCCATGAAATTCTCCAGGCAAGAACACCCATGGAGTGGGTTGCCACACATTCCTCCTCCCAGGGATCTTCCTGATGCAGAGATCAAACCTGGGTCTCCTGCATTCCTGGCAGGTTCTTTACCACTGAGCCACCAGGAAAGCTCAATATAATATCACTGATATTATTTTTTTTTTAAGTGTTGGGGTAATTATTGATAGAGAATGATGGGGCTCTCATGTAGACAGAGTGATTGGTCCCATACAGCTTGTCTGAAGAAATGACATTTGAGCAGAGATCTGAATAACATAGTAGAAAATGTATGGTATATAGCTCATACTCATCAAGAGAGAAATCAATACCAGCTTCTCTCAACAGATGCTTATTAATTCTTGATTTCCAGAAGAATTAATAGAAAAATTGTTCCTCAACTGAACAAAATTATCTTTCAATCCAAAAGCTGAAGACATTTTGTTAGATGCTGCTGCTGCTGCTGCTGCTGTTAAGTCGCTTCAGTCATGTCCGACTCTGTGCAACCCCATAGATGCAACCCCAACAGGCTCCTCTGTCCCTGGGATTCTCCAGGCAAGAATACTGGAGTGGGTTGCCATTTCCTTCTCCAATGAATGAAAGTGAAAAGTGAAAAGTGAAGTGAAGGTGCTCAGTCGTATCCGACACTTCAAGATCCCATGGACTGTAGCTTACCAGGCTCCTCCATCCATGGGATTTTCCAGGCAAGAATATTGGAGTGGGTTGCCATTGCCTTCTCCATTTGTTAGATGAAGAAGGGTCAAATACTTAACTCCCCACCCTTTCATTCTCCTTGCCTTTGATATTTTTTAAAAGCTTGTCTAACTCTAAAATTTAAAAAAAGGCACCACTTTAATGAACACTGCAATTAAGAGATGCATCCCCAGGAAACTAACACCCTTCAAGCTGCTGTGATGTTGGCCTTTTCCTGATTTGAGGTCAATCGAGTAACAGTGTCTGCATCTTCCAGGGAAATTCCTACATGTAAAACCGTTTGACTCACTCTGGCTCCCCATGAATCCTCCTAAGGAGCTCAATCTGCAGATCAGAGCAAGTTACTCCTTTTCAATTAACTCTCTTTCAGGCTCAATCATTGTCCTTGTCTTCATTTATGTCAAATGATGCTCCCTGTGGAGACAAGCAGCTGGTTATTCTGAGCTAACTCAGATAATCCTTATTAAAATAACTGCCTCCCTTGTGCAAATCCATCCATCACCTTCACCTTGATAGACCCCTGTCAGCCTAGAGCCGGTGCCACCTCTGGGTCCCAAATAGCAGGCCCCCTCCCTATCTACCCCACAACACTGCACCATCAGCATGGGGACTGTCTGCAAGACGCAAGCTGCATGTGGAGATTTTGAGCCATTCACATCTTTGAAAGTTTAATTCAAGTCAGGAAATGTTAGCTGAACAAATATATATAGGTTCTAGGGAAACAGGTGTGGGATCCCAGGATGGCTTTGCCTAAAATGTTTCCTTGGTGAACAACAGGACATATCCTGGGCTTGTTTCTGGTATCTAGGTGGATAAATGCCAGACCTGTGTATCTGTGAGAAAATAACCTTAGTGAGTGACATGGAGGGGGATACGAACTTTGAGATCTGATCAACTCTAGGGTCAGTGTGAACACCTATGTTGGAAGGTAGGAATTAACACTTTCTGTTCAATACAGGAAATTGTCTGAAATAAAAGAAGCGGAGTCATGGGAAAAGGAGGTCCTGGCAGCTCCAAAGACCTTCTTCAGCCCTCCTATCACCTCCTCCTTGTCAAGTTACTCTTTAAGCTCCTCCTGGAATATATATAAGCCACCATCTCTCTTTCTCTTTCTCTCTCTCCCTCTCTTTCTTTTTTTGGCTGCATCAGGTCTTAGTTTGCAGCCTGCAGGCTCAGTCGTTGCAGTGCAGGTTTAGGTGTTACATGGCATATGGGATCTTAGTTCCTTGGCCAGGGATCATGTTCCCTGATTGCAAGGTGGATTCTTTACCACTGGACCTCCCAGGAAGTCTCAAGCCACTATCTCTTGACTTTAGAAGTGATCCATCTTGGCCTCTAAATTCAAACTCACATTAGCATTGAAATTGAATGGGGACAACAGTTGCAGCAACATGGGTGCAACTAGAGATTATTATACTTATACTAAGTGAAGTATGTCAGAAAGAGAAAGAAAAATACCATATGCTATCACTTATATGTGGGCTCTAAAATATGGCACAAATGAACCTACCTACAAAACAGAAGCAGACTCACAGACAGAGAACAGAATTGTGGTTGCTAAGGGGGAGGAGGAAGGGAGAAGGATGGACTGGGAATCTAGAGTTGGCAGACTCAAACTATTACATTTAGAATGGATAAACAACAAGATCCTACTGTATAGCACAGGGAACTATATTCAATATCCTGTGATAAACCATGATGGAAAAATATAAATAAATAAATTAAAATGTTTGCAAAANAGGCAAGAATATTGGAGTGGGTTGCCATTGCCTTCTCCATTTGTTAGATGAAGAAGGGTCAAATACTTAACTCCCCACCCTTTCATTCTCCTTGCCTTTGATATTTTTTAAAAGTTTGTCTAACTCTAAAATTTGAAAAAAGGCACCACTTTAATGAACACTGCAATTAAGAGATGCATCCCCAGGAAACTAACACCCTTCAAGCTGCTGTGATGTTGGCCTTTTCCTGATTTGAGGTCAATCGAGTAACAGTGTCTGCATCTTCCAGGGAAATTCCTACATGTAAAACCGTTTGACTCACTCTGGCTCCCCATGAATCCTCCTAAGGAGCTCAATCTGCAGATCAGAGCAAGTTACTCCTTTTCAATTAACTCTCTTTCAGGCTCAATCATTGTCCTTGTCTTCATTTATGTCAAATGATGCTCCCTGTGGAGACAAGCAGCTGGTTATTCTGAGCTAACTCAGATAATCCTTATTAAAATAACTGCCTCCCTTGTGCAAATCCATCCATCACCTTCACCTTGATAGACCCCTGTCAGCCTAGAGCCGGTGCCCCACCTCTGGGTCCCAAATAGCAGGCCCCCTCCCTATCTACCCCACAACACTGCACCATCAGCATGGGGACTGTCTGCAAGACGCAAGCTGCATGTGGAGATTTTGAGCCATTCACATCTTTGAAAGTTTAATTCAAGTCAGGAAATGTTAGCTGAACAAATATATATAGGTTCTAGGGAAACAGGTGTGGGATCCCAGGATGGCTTTGCCTAAAATGTTTCCTTGGTGAACAACAGGACATATCCTGGGCTTGTTTCTGGTATCTAGGTGGATAAATGCCAGACCTGTGTATCTGTGAGAAAATAACCTTAGTGAGTGACATGGAGGGGGATACGAACTTTGAGATCTGATCAACTCTAGGGTCAGTGTGAACACCTATGTTGGAAGGTAGGAATTAACACTTTCTGTTCAATACAGGAAATTGTCTGAAATAAAAGAAGCGGAGTCATGGGAAAAGGAGGTCCTGGCAGCTCCAAAGACCTTCTTCAGCCCTCCTATCACCTCCTCCTTGTCAAGTTACTCTTTAAGCTCCTCCTGGAATATATATAAGCCACCATCTCTCTTTCTCTTTCTCTCTCTCCCTCTCTTTCTTTTTTTGGCTGCATCAGGTCTTAGTTTGCAGCCTGCAGGCTCAGTCGTTGCAGTGCAGGTTTAGGTGTTACATGGCATATGGGATCTTAGTTCCTTGGCCAGGGATCATGTTCCCTGATTGCAAGGTGGATTCTTTACCACTGGACCTCCCAGGAAGTCTCAAGCCACTATCTCTTGACTTTAGAAGTGATCCATCTTGGCCTCTAAATTCAAACTCACATTAGCATTGAAATTGAATGGGGACAACAGTTGCAGCAACATGGGTGCAACTAGAGATTATTATACTTATACTAAGTGAAGTATGTCAGAAAGAGAAAGAAAAATACCATATGCTATCACTTATATGTGGGCTCTAAAATATGGCACAAATGAACCTACCTACAAAACAGAAGCAGACTCACAGACAGAGAACAGAATTGTGGTTGCTAAGGGGGAGGAGGAAGGGAGAAGGATGGACTGGGAATCTAGAGTTGGCAGACTCAAACTATTACATTTAGAATGGATAAACAACAAGATCCTACTGTATAGCACAGGGAACTATATTCAATATCCTGTGATAAACCATGATGGAAAAATATAAATAAATAAATTAAAATGTTTGCAAAATAGAAAGAAAGAAAGTGAATGGGGCCAAAACAAATCATCCCCTGATGTGACCTGCATGAAGCATACAGTGTTGGTCTCTATAAAATGGCACGACGGTGGGCTTGTCATGGGCAGCGAGGAGCTAGTGAAGTAGGCAATATGACTGGAGACNAACCATGATGGAAAAATATAAATAAATAAATTAAAATGTTTGCAAAAAAGAAAGAAAGAATGTGAATGGGGCCAAAACAAATCATCCCCTGATGTGACCTGCATGAGGCATGCAGTGTTGGTCTCTATAAAATGGCACGATGGTGGGCTTGTCATGGGCAGCGAGGAGCTAGTGAAGTAGGCAATATGACTGGAGACTATTTACTTCTCANTGGGGCCAAAACAAATCATCCCCTGATGTGACCTGCATGAAGCATACAGTGTTGGTCTCTATAAAATGGCACGACGGTGGGCTTGTCATGGGCAGCGAGGAGCTAGTGAAGTAGGCAATATGACTGGAGACTATATGTTCACTTAGCATAATGCACGGAGAAGGCAATGGCACCCCACTCCATTACTCACCTGGAAAATCCCATGGATGGAGGAGCCTGGTAGGCTGCAGTCCATGGGGTTGCTAAGAGTCAGACACAACTGAGCAACTTCACTTTCACTTTTCACTTTCTTGCATTGGAGAAGGAAATGGCAATCCACTCCAGTGTTCTTGCCTGAAGAATCCCAGGGACGAGGAAGCCTGGTGGGCTGCCACCTATCGGGTCGCACAGAGTTGGACATGACTGACACAACTTAGCAGCAGCAGCAGCATCATGCATCCTCAAGTGGATCCCACTGTACAGAGAAAAGATCTGGGAAATGATGGCCAATCTACAATTTGGGAAAGGATGAGCAATCTTTGAAAAGTCACTGGAGGGCCCATAGGCTTGGGATTGCATAAAGCCTCCTTCCTTAAGTAGATAACAAATTAAAATCAAGGACCATGAGTAAGAGACATATAATAAGGAATGTTGAAAGAGGGAAAAGAGCTGTGAGTATTGCTACCAGAACAATAATCACCAGCCAGAACATAAAGGGGATTGAGGACAGGGTGAGCTGAAGATTCCCTGACATAAGATGGGAAATATCTACTGGCACAACCTTCCCACCCTGGGGAAGGTATTCTACTCTAGAAAACTGGAAAGACTATGAAGCATGGCTACCAAATCAATAGAAATTCCAACATTTGTGTATGGTGTTAGAAAGTGTTCTAGTTTCATTNGGGTCTTTTCCAATGAGACAGTTCTTCATATCAGGTGGCCAAAGTATTGGAGCTTCAGTATCAGTCCTTCCAGTGAATACTCAGGACTGATTTCCTTTAGGATGGACTGGTTGGATCTCTTTGCTGTCCAAGGGACTCTCAAGAGTCTTCACCAACACTGCTAGTCAAAAGCATCAATTCTCAATGCTCATCTTTCTTTATGGTCTAACTCTCACATCCATACATAACTACTGGAAAAACCATAGCTTTAACTAGGCAGACTTTTGTTGACAAAGTAACGTCTCTGCTTTTAAATATGCTGTCTAGGTTGGCCATAGCTTTTCTTCCAAGGAGGAAGCATCTTTTAGTTTCATGGCTGCAGTCAACTCTGCAGCCCAAGAAAATAAAGTCCATCACTGTTTCCATTGTTTCCCCATCTATTTCCCATGAAGTGATGGGACCAGATGTCATGATCTTCATTTTTCGAATGCTGAGTCTTAAGCGAGCTTTTTCATTCTCCTCTTTCACTTTCATCAAGAGGCTCTTTAGTTCCTCTTTGCTTTCTGCCATAAGGGTAGTATCATCTGCATATCTGAGGTTATTGATATTTCTCCCAGCAATCTTGATTCCAGCTTGTGCTTCATCCAGCCTGGCATTTCATATGATGTACTCTGTATATAAGTTAAATAGGCAGCGTGGCAATATACAGCCTTGATATACTCCTTTTCCAGTTTGGAACCAGTCTATTGTCCCATGTCCAGTTCTAACTGTTGCTTCTTAACTTGCATACAGATTTCTTAGGAGGTAGGTCAGGTCATCTGGTATTCCCATCTCTTGAAGAATTTTTCAGTTTCTTGTGATCCACACAGTCAAAGGCTTTGCCATAGTTAATAAAGCAGAATTGCCAGTGCTTGGCTACAACTGGGCATGGTTCAGAATTTCAGTTGAATGCTTTTATCTACTATGCTTCTTTCTCTTCCTCAAACACTATTCAGACTTGGGCATTGCTGAAAACAAAGAATGTTTGATTTTCTGCAGAGTGGACTTCATCTGCAGAACATGCAAAACAGTTACCTCAGAAATGGGTCCTGTTATTTCATCTTGTGACTCCCGGTCTAGGGCGTGTGTGTGTGTGTGTGTGTGTGTGTGTGTGTGTGTGTGTGTGTGTGTTGAGAAAGACAGACAAGGACAGATTCTACAGCTCAAAACAAAATCTACATGGTCTCAGGCCATGCCCAATATTACCCCCTGAATCAGAACTCAAATTCAATATGAGACTAGATTTTCAAATGCACTTTAAATACTGGTCTTCAAATGAAAACCAATCCGCTTTCAAAACTCAGTCCAACAAAAGCATGTATTCTTGAAGTGGATGTGAAATATTCTTTTATATCTGTTTTGGCTTCTTCTTCATTAAATATCTGATTCTTAAAACACTAGCAATTAGCATCATGCAAAACTTGAAAGATAATTCTGTTTGAATTACAAGATATGTTGATTTGACTACTGTTTCTGTTCAAAACAGTTACTTAATAAATTATATGCTATAATATCCATATCTTAACACCAGCTCCCCTGAGTGCACTGGTTCTCTCTACTGCTTTGATGGTTTTATTTTATTCAAAAACTTGCTTCCAGATGCAGGAAGTCAAGTATAGAAAGATGAAATCTGGAGTTACAGGTAAAAGTGAAGAAGTCAAATCTTCTCCCTTGGTGAAATGACTCTCAGATAATAAACAATGATCATTCCCCCAGGCCACCAGGGCAAAGTCACACCCAGAGTGTGAGCAATTCCCTAGCAGAGTAAATTAACAAATGCAACTCAAATGAACTTGTTAGAATATACAATTAATGAGCCTGAAACATGCAAGATTAGTTTAGGAGAGGGAGCTTGGGCAGACTCTGAAGCAATACAGAGCATCCCAAACACCAGGAAGTGTAGCCCGTTTATCACAGAAAGCGCAAGAGCCAGAAAGTTGGCAGTCAGTATCCACTGAAAAGTCAATACTCAGCATCCCCAGAGGTAAGGCCTGGACAGGTGAGCATCCAAGGATAATACAGAGAATGCTGTACGGAAATGGGTGAAGCATTTTCAGATGTATTGAGTGAATTTGGAAGGCACATAGAGACTTACATGTGTAAATTTATATTTATATTGTAATCTTTAAGTTTTGTATTTAGCCTTTAATACTTTTATTATTTCATAATTCAGTCTGTAAGTACATTGTTTTATCCTATTTTTAAATGTTTCAAAGGGAAAATAAAAATATAATTAAGAAAAGGAATGTTATCCTACTTAAATCTCTGAGACTAAACTTCTTAAATGTTATTTACTTATTTTTGGCTGCGCTGGGTCTTCGTCACTGTGCATGGACTTTCTCTAGGTGCAGTGAGCAGCGGTTCCCTCGGCTGCAGTGTGCAGGCTCCTCACTGAGATGGTTTCTCTTGTTGCAGAGCACAGGCTTGAGGGCACGTGGGTTTCAGTAGCTGTGGCTCGAGGGCTTAGTTGCTCTGCAACCTGTGGGATCTTCCCAGGTCAGGGATTGAATCCATGTACCCTGCATTGGCAGGCAGATTGTTAACCACTGGACCACCAGGGAAGACCTACACTAAACTTTTAAATCTTTGACCCTCAAGAGACAGAGAGAGACTGCTAAAAGAGACTCACCTTTAGGATTCCTAGAGCCAAATATTATTTATTAGACTTGGGTAAGTAACGTAACCTTTCTGTGACTTCCTGTGCTTCACTGTTGTCTGATAAGTGCAAATAAAAATAGAACCTACGTCACAGAGTCAGTTTATGTGCCTCTACTGCAAGGAGATCCAACCAGTCCATTCTGAAGGATATAAGCCCTGGGATTTCTTTGGAAGGAATGATGCTAAAGTTGAAACTCCAGTACTTTGGCCACCTCATGAGAAGAGTTGACTCACTGGAAAAGACTCTGATGCTGGGAGGGGTTGGGGGCAGGAGGAGAAGGAGATGACAGAGGATGAGCTGGCTGGATGCCATCATGGACTCGATGGACGTGAGTCTGAGTGAACTCTGGTAGTTGGTGATGGACAGGGAGGCCTGGCCTGCTGCGATTCATGGGGTCGCAAAGAGTTGGACATGACTGAGCGACTGAACTGAACTGAACTGAACTGGGGTCCAGCCCTGGTTGGATGCAGGGTATCCTCAGGGGGACGGCGTTGACGTCTGGCATCTGGGAAGAGATTAATTAAGAGATCTAGAGGGAGATAAGGAAGGAATATTACAGTTAAGAAAATAGAGGAGAGAAAGAGGCTGATATTCCTTAGTTTACACAGAAGGCCAAAAAAGCTCCAGACAAGGAACTTGCTCTGTTCACACAGGCCACAGGCACCCTCTCAGTCTCCCGAAGGAGTGAAGATACAGAGTGTCTTCCTGGTCAGGTTTTAGAAGCCCAGGCAAAAAAGTGAACACAGAGAGCCTCTGTGTTCCAAGGGATCAGCCTGAAAAAGAGAGGGAGAAAAAGAGAGAAAGAGAATTAACACGGGGAGACCAAGCATCATTGAGCGAGGCCCAAACTTTATTTTCCAGGGGGGTTTATATACCTTGAGCTGTACCTAGAAATACAGTCGTCTCAGGTGATTCACATCATCTTCTGGCCAGAAGGTCTGCTAACATTTTTATGACCCTTTCTGATAATGATTAGTCAACCAGAAAACTTATTTTCTCCAAAGGTGATTATTCTAAAGTCAGGCGCCACTCTCAGAAAGCACTAGAAAAGGTTACATTCCCATAGGTTAAGGGTGAAGTGGGATATAACATGGAAAGAATTTCTGATGTGGTTAAATCAAAGGCTACAGCTTATTTTTCCACATACCAACTATACTAATTAATATATGTTCTCAAAAACATAATGGGTAAGGAATATGGGAACTTAGCAGCAAATATTGGCTCAACAATAAAACCCTCCACTGGTACTATTCTACTAATTTCTTAACTCCCCGTAAGACTCCATATTTTAGAATATTATAGGCTTCTTGTGCCTCTCACGGTTGGGAGGCCATAAACAATCACATGTGTAACTGCAGGAGCCTAAACAAACCTGTCAGGCTACTTAGAAAATCATCAGAGGGGGTTGGATTGGAACACTCTTATTATGCCCAGGAGAATTATTAACTAAAGCTCTAAGTTGTTTTCTTCAGAGAAAGGTGGTCAGGGATAGCTCCCCATTAATGTTAGAGGTATTGGTGAGAGACAGAAAATAATAAACCAGACAGTTTCTGCTTTCGGGGTAGATGCTCAGGCAGAGGACCCCTTGAGACCTGATCCACCTTGCCCGCCAGGCTCTTCCACATGACCTTGTCATGGGTGGGGTTGGGGAGTCCCTTGAGTCCTGATCCTGCCTTGCCCGCCAGGCTCTTCCACATGACCTTGTCATGGGTGGGATCTCCCGTGCTGGCTCCCAGCATGCCTTGAACTTAATGCACTTATGTTTATTAGGTCAAACAATGTATTATTCTCAAAATGGAATGAAGTTAGATTTCCTCTTTACCCCATACCAGAAGATAGTAATAATTGGATTAAAGATTTTAAAGTTAAGTAAGGAAAAACTCCCTAGCAAAGGATACCAAGTTTCAGTTACACAACATGGCCATGTCCTAGAGATGTACTTCACAGTATAGCTCCTGTAGAAAATAATACTGAACTATATATTTTATAGTGTGTTCTCATCACAAAGTGCAATGAAAATAACAAAGAAAGAAGGCAAGAGAAAACTCATGGAGGTAATGGATATGTTTACCACAGAAATTAAGATGATAATTTCACGTGTAAATACTTATCTAGAAAATCATTCTTTTAAGTCATTCTCTTATTTTACTATGGCTTTGTTTATTTTTTTATTGAACTATAGTTGCTTTACAATGTGTTTGTTTCTGCTGTACAGCAACGTGAATCAGCTATACATATACATATATCCCCTATCCCCTTTTCTGGATTTCCTTCCCATTTAGGTCACCAGAGAGCACTGAAAAGAGTTCCTTGTGCTGTACAGTAGGTTCTCATTAGTTATCTATTTCATACATAGTAGTGTATATATGTCAATGTCATTCTCCAAATTTATCCCTCCCCCATTCCCCCCCAACCCGTGCCACCCATGTCCATACATTTGTTCTCTATGTCTGTGTCTCTATCTCTGCTTTGCAATTAGGTGCATCTGCACCATTTTTCTAGATTTCACATATATGTGCTAAATATAATATTTGTTTTTCTCTTTCTGACATATTTCACTCCATGTGACAGTCTCTAGGTCCATCCACATCTCTGAAAATAGCACAATTTTGTTTCTTTCTATAGCAGAGTAATATTTAGAAACTCATTAAGTTTAACACATTAATTTTGTACGTCAATGATAACTCAATGGTTTTGAAAAGAAAAGAAAAAATGTACAAAAATAGATTTTACAATATTGAGGTTTGAAAACCAGACAACAAGGCTAAGAATCACAGCAGAAATAATAGATTCAAATTCATAAAGATTTAAGTCTTCTACACAGAAAGATAATTTCTATAAACAAACTAAAAAAGAAAAATGAAAATTGTTTTTAAAAATACTTGAAATACATGACAAAGAAGTAATGTGTGTTTGCTTTTTATGTACTCACCCCACTGATAACCAAAGTTATGAAAATTAAAACAACACAGAGATTGATAATATCCAGGGTCNCCTTGTGCTATACAGTAGGTTCTCATTAGTTATCTATTTCATACATAGTAGTGTATATATGTCAATGTCATTCTCCAAATTTATCCCTCCCCCATTCCCCCCCAACCCGTGCCACCCATGTCCATACATTTGTTCTCTATGTCTGTGTCTCTATCTCTGCTTTGTAATTAGGTGCATCTGCACCATTTTTCTAGATTTCACATATATGTGCTAAATATAATATTTGTTTTTCTCTTTCTGACATATTTCACTCCATGTGACAGTCTCTAGGTCCATCCACATCTCTGAAAATAGCACAATTTTGTTTCTTTCTATAGCAGAGTAATATTTAGAAACTCATTAAGTTTAACACATTAATTTTGTATGTCAATGATAACCCAATGGTTTTGAAAAGAAAAGAAAAAATGTACAAAAATAGATTTTACAATATTGAGGTTTGAAAACCAGACAACAAGGCTAAGAATCACAGCAGAAATAATAGATTCAAATTCATAAAGATTTAAGTCTTCTACACAGAAAGATAATTTCTATAAACAAACTAAAAAAGAAAAATGAAAATTGTTTTTAAAAATACTTGAAATACATGACAAAGAAGTAATGTGTGTTTGCTTTTTATGTACTCACCCCACTGATAACCAAAGTTATGAAAATTAAAACAACACAGAGATTGATAATATCCAGGGTCATATTAGTGGTGAAAGGGGAACCTGGTAAAGATCTAGGGGACAGGAAACTGAATTTAAGACCAAAGAAATGAGATGGAAAATGTAGAGAACAGGATTATTAGGAGGGAAGAAAAAGAATCAAGAAGAAAACGTGGTGCAGTTTAACTGGAGGCAGCCTAGACGGCCTCCGGATGTTGGCAATGAAACAGCCTGAAGCTTTGGCTCTGCTGAGCAAACTGGCACTCATGAGGCATATATAATTTAAAGTACAGTTAGGATGACTGAGTAGAACAATACACTGGGCCAGGTTAACCCTGTCCCACATGCATCCGTCCTCCAGGATTAGTAAAACCATGATTACTCACCCTCCCTCACCCCTACCCTGCCCTTAGTCATGCAGAGACCGATCAGTCCTGGAAGCGGAGAGCAGGCCTCCTTCATCCTCAAGCCCCATCGATAAAACTGTCAGCCAGGCAAAAAACAGCAACGTCCTCTGAGGTTAGCAGCGAAATGGCCAAGAGGAGGTTTTCAGATCTCAGCCTGAGCTGTCTGCACCACCAGCCAGGAAACATTTCTCTCCTCACCCGCCAGGGAAGCACGTGCAGCCTCCCCAGTCACTTTCTTCCTACAGAGTGCAGGATGGCTTACGATCACATTTGGTCTTTGGTTATTTTATGTAACTGTCTTTTTGGTGAGGTTTCGTATTTGATTTTTAAAAATCACCTTTTATGTACATTTATTAAATGTAAGGAAATGATCCCTCCTATGTCACTCAGAAACCTCCCATTATTCCAGAGATAGAAAGGTAAGTAAACAGTGCATATGTTCATAAAAACATAAATAAAATGCTTCTTGGGAGAAAAAGGTTAAAAAATAGCTTGAAAAAGAGAAAGAAAGAGGGAGAGAGAAGAGGAAAGGTGAGAAAGAGGAATATCAACTTGTGATTACACTGGCCAGTAGAGGTTTACCCGTCAAACACCGCCACCTCGAGGCACTGGAAATGCGCCCGTCCCTTCCGCCACCCTGGAAGGCAGCTGGAGCAGAGGCGGCTGACCTGCAAGCCTTTGAAGCTAAATAAAAAGCAGATGAATAAATGTTGGTGCAGCAGTAGATTCTAAATCTTGACAACACAGAGCCTTATTCAATTTGATCCCTGTGCATTGGAGACTTTAACCGGCCATTAGTCAGGCACGCTGCCACTTCTCTCCTCAGTTGCAGGAGGCTAGTACTGTTTATGGGGCATCCGCCAGCCATATTTCATGTGAGCAAGTGAAAGGAAACAAAATCTCTTGTAATAAAATGCAGAATAAATACAAACACAATTGCTTTATCCTGCATCAACCTTCACAGATCTCTTTTTAAGCCATTTAGATAATTTACTTTTTTAAAATATCTATATATTTGAAATTCTGAAACAAATGAAATGACCATTGACAATTTTTAAATGACCAAAGTGGTTTAAATTAGACTAGACTATTAAGAGGTTCATTCTATCCAACAAAAGCATAATAATACTGATGGGAAAATACATTCATATTTAATGTTTTCTCTCTGTTCTATCAAACACAGCAGTAAAATCATATGTATAAAGAATAGCTATATGTATATGTACAACTGATTCACTTTGCTGTTCTCCTCAAACTAACACAGCATTGTAAAGCAACTTCACCCCAATAATTTTTTTAAAGATAAAAAGTAAAAGCGGTTAACAGAATTTACCATTAAAAGTTAGAAACAAACAAACAAATTGTACGTATAAAGAATTTATTTATTCTTAACTTTGTGCTTTCACACTCCTTTGCTGACTAAAACAAGGATTACTGTACTATATGGCAAAAATCTACTTAAATGCCAAAAGCAACTTTGTATTTCTAAGCCTTTGTGTTGCCTTTTTATGTGGTAGAGGAAAAAAAAAATAAGATTTGTCTTTTATTTTTTACTCCTGCTCAGAAAAAAAAATCTCAGAAGCTATCCTATTCTCTTTAATCACATTTTCTAACTCTAGGCTCCAAATTCAATTCTCATTTACAAATTCCTAAGGTTTGCATAATTTTAAAGCACAGCATTATATATTTCAGTCCTATGAGTTGAACACTCTGAATTCAGCTAGTTCAGGGCACAGATTAATGCCCATCCAGATTCTTGCAAACAGAGAAGGTAAACAGATTCAGATGGATACTTTCTCTGCTAGGCTAAATGTTAAGTAAAAAGTTAATTGACTAAAATTAGAATATATGGCCTACTAAACTGAAAAACAAAAGTTAACAATAAGATTTTCATTTGATACCCAACCTAAAAAGCTTGACAAAGAAACAAAAATAGCTCCAGTGTGCATACATTTATCACTCTTTTAGATGCATCATTACTTAAAAAAAATTCATTGAGCAGACAAACAAATAGTCTGAGAAGCAGAAGAGGAACCAACAGAGTACAATTTCATGGTACCCAAGGGTGTAGAGTTTCAAAAAAGAAGTAAATACAACTGAGAAGTCTGGCAAAATAGTCTTGAAAAATGTCCATTAGATATGGCAATTAAGAAGTTTTTGAACCTGAGGGAGAGCATCTCAATAAAGTGGTGGGGGCAGAGCCCAGGATGCAACAGGTGGAAGAGGAAGCTGGAACAGGAAAAGTAGTGCTAGTAATGTTAAAAAGCATGGATAAGATAGGAAGCAAAAAAATGAAGGCAAATCTGGAGTCCAAGGGAGAAATAATTTCAGGATAAGAGAGCGATGATCACATTTATTGATCACATTTATTTACTGCAAGAATAGCCCAGTGGAAAAGCAGCAATGTGGATATGAGAAACAAAGGGAATAACAAAGGAAGGTCATCTTGGAATAAGAGAAAAGATTGTCAAAGACAAAGGGAGGTGAGAAGTGACCTGCAATGAGGAGAATCATTCACTGTTTCTGGACTGGAGGAAAAGACAGAGGGATAGCTGTGAATATAGACACAAGTTTAAGTGCAGGGGACAGCAGCGCCTTTGATAGTTTCCATGAGGAACAATTTGCACTGATGACTGTGTGGATCATAATAAACTGTGGAAAATTCTGAAAGAGATGGGAATGCCAGACCACCTGACCTGCCTCTTGAGAAATCTGTATGCAGGTCAGGAAGCAACAGTTAGAACAGGACATGTAACAACAGACTGGTTCCAAATAGGACAAGGAGTATGTCAAGGCTGGATATTGTCACCCTGCTTATTTAATTTATATGCAGAGTACATCATGAGAAACGCTGGGCTGGAAGAAGCACAACCTGGAATCAAGATTGCCAGGAGAAATATCAATAACCTGAGATATGCAGATGACACCACCCGTATGGCAGAAAGTGAAGAGGAACTAAAAAGCCTCTTGATGAAAATGAAAGAGGAGAGTGAAAAAGGTGGCTTAAAGCTCAACATTCAGAAAACGAAGATCATGGTATCTGCTCCCATCACTTCATGGGAAATAGATGGGGAAACAGTGTCAGACTTTATTTTGGGGGGGTCCAAAATCACTGCAGATGGTGATTGCATCCATGAAATTAAAAGATGCTTACTCCTTGGAAGGAAAGGATAGCAACCTAGATAGCATATTAAAAAGCAGAGATATTACTTTGCCAACAAAGGTCCGTCTAGTCAAGGCTAAGGTTTTTCCTGTGGTCATGTATGGATGTGATAGTTGGACTGTGAAGAAAGCTGAGTGCTGAAGTATTGATGCTTTTGAACTGTGGTGCTGGAGAAGACTCTTGAGAGTCCTTGGACTGCAAGGAGATACAACCAGTCCATCCGAAGGGAGACCAGTTTTGGGTGTTCATTGGAAGGACTGATGGTGAGGCTGAAACTCCAATACTTCAATACTCCAACGCCCTAAACCCTCTCAAATTTCTGAAACAATACATATATTCTCCATAATATTTATATATTACATACACTAAGAATATTTCATCCATATTTGTATATTTGATAATCACACAGTGGACAGATAACTAAAAGATGGAAATCCAATCCTAGCCCAGAAATTTTTAAGCAGCAATGACTTTTTAAACACAACTCTGAAATTACAAAGCATAAAAGACAAAATTGGCAGATGTGACTATGTCAAAACTAAACAACTATTGTACTGAAAAAGATAATATTCAGAGAAAAAAAGGTGTATGATCTTTCTAATGTGTTGTTGGATTCTGACTGCTAGAATTTTGTTGAGGATTTTTGCATCTATGTTCATCAGCGATATTGGCCTGTAGTTTTCTTTTTTTGTGGCATCTTTGTCAG
>SJYW01018463.1:89137-109046 GCA_006410735.1 Raphicerus campestris | reverse complement strand
ACATTCAGAAAACAAAGATCATGGTATCTGCTCCCATCACTTCATGGGAAATAGATGGGGAAACAGTGTCAGACTTTATTTTGGGGGGGTCCAAAATCACTGCAGATGGTGATTGCATCCATGAAATTAAAAGATGCTTACTCCTTGGAAGGAAAGGATAGCAACCTAGATAGCATATTAAAAAGCAGAGATATTACTTTGCCAACAAAGGTCCATCTAGTCAAGGCTAAGGTTTTTCCTGTGGTCATGTATGGATGTGATAGTTGGACTGTGAAGAAAGCTGAGTGCTGAAGTATTGATGCTTTTGAACTGTGGTGCTGGAGAAGACTCTTGAGAGTCCTTGGACTGCAAGGAGATACAACCAGTCCATCCGAAGGGAGACCAGTTTTGGGTGTTCATTGGAAGGACTGATGGTGAGGCTGAAACTCCAATACTTCAATACTCCAACGCCCTAAACCCTCTTAAATTTCTGAAACAATACATATATTCTCCATAATATTTATATATTACATACACTAAGAATATTTCATCCATATTTGTATATTTGATAATCACACAGTGGACAGATAACTAAAAGATGGAAATCCAATCCTAGCCCAGAAATTTTTAAGCAGCAATGACTTTTTAAACACAACTCTGAAATTACAAAGCATAAAAGACAAAATTGGCAGATGTGACTATGTCAAAACTAAACAACTATTGTACTGAAAAAGATAATATTCAGAGAAAAAAAGGTGTATGATCTTTCTAATGTGTTGTTGGATTCTGACTGCTAGAATTTTGTTGAGGATTTTTGCATCTATGTTCATCAGCGATNGAGACACAGATGTGTAGAGCAGACTTTTGGCCTCTGAGGGAGAGGGAGACGGTGGGATGATTTGGGAGAATGGCATTGAAACATATATACTATCATGTAAGAAACAAATTGCCAGTCTGTGTTCGATGCAGGATGCAGGATGCTTGGGGCTGGAGCATGAGGATGATCTAGAGGGATGATGTGGGGTGGAAGGTGGGAGGAGGGTTCATGTTTGGGAGCTCATGTACACCCGTGGCGGATTCACGTCAATGTATACCAAAACCAATACTGTAGTGTAAAGTAAAGTAAAAAATAAAATAAAAAAGAATTTTCCACAGTTAAAAACTAAAATAAAAATTCTCCTTCCTCAGTGAGAATGCTTGTAATCAAGAAATAAACAATGTCCACCCTACCTTAAAAAATTCACAAGTGGTAAAAACCCTCAATGAGAAAAATATTACTGAAATAAAATTAAAAATTCAGAGCAAAAAAAAGAGAAATAAAGGACAAGCTATATATGGAAAGAAAATTTTGAAACCACATATGTGGCAACGGACTAACTTTTCAACAAGTGGTATGACTGAATAACCCTAAGCTATACTTCACATCATATAAAAGAAAATAATTGAAATGGACCACAGATCTAAAGGTAAAGCCTAGGCTCTCCTGGTGGTCTTGTGGTTAAGAATCCACTTTGCAATGTTGGAGACACGAGTTCAGTCTTTGGTCCAGGAAGATCCCACATGCATAGAACAGCTACCTGTGCACCACAAGTATTGAGTCCCCAGTCTAGAGCCCAAGGGCTGCAACTTCTGAGGCCATGTGCCCCATCTGCTAAAGCCTGTGCACCGTAGAGCCTGTGCTCCACAACAAGAGGAGCCACCATAACGAAAAGTCCACACACTCCAACTAAAGAGTAGCCCTCGCTCTCCACAGCTAGAGAAGCCTTGCATGCAGCAATGAAAACCCAACACAGCCAAAAATTTAATTAATTAATTAATCCTTAAAAAAAAGGTAAAGCCTAAAATCTATAAAACTTGTAGAAAAAGACACAAGAAAAAAATCGCTAAGAACTTTTAGGTTTTGGCAAAGATTATTTTTAGCAGCAACACCAAAATCATGAAACATAAAAGAACANTACCTGTTTTTGTAGCCGATGATCTGCTTTGCTGGATGCCCGATGTCCTCTGCCAGCATTCAGAAGTTGTTTTGTGGAGTTTATTCAGCTTGAAATGTTCTTTTGATGAAGTAGTGAGGGAGGGAGTGTTCTCCCCGTCCTATTCCTCCGCCATCTTTTTTCAGCCTTAAAATCTCTATCTTTCATGGGCATTTCCGTGGTAATTAGCACTGTTGAGCAACGTTTCATGTGACCCATTGGCTCTCTGTACGTCTTCTTTGGAAAATGCCTATTTAACTTTTCTATGAATTTTTAATTGGGCCACAGGGAGTTTTGGTATTGAGTTGTATGATCTGTTTATATATTTTGGATATTAACCCCTTACCCTTCCTATTATTTGCAAACATTTTCTCCCATTCAATAGACTGTCTTTTCATTTTATCAATGGTTTCCTTTGTTGGGCAAAGGTTTTAAGTTTAATTAGATCCCATTAGTTTATTTTTAATTAGGTTAATTAGGTCCCAATAGTTTATTCAAGCTGGATTTAGAAAAGGCAGAGAGGGGATTCAGGGAAGATGGCGGAGGAATAGGACGGGGAGAACACTCTCTCCCTCNCACAGTACTGTAAAATAGAATAAAGTATTAAAAGGAAAAAAAAAAAAGAAAACGAAAAAAAAAAAAGAAAAGGCAGAGAAACCAGAGATCAAATTGCCAACATCCGTTAAATCATCAAAAAAGCAAGAGAGTTCCAGAAAAACATCTACTTCTGTTTTATTGACTATGCCAAAGCCTTTGACGGTGTGGATCACAAAAAACTGTAGAAAGTTCTTCAAGAGATGCGAATACTAGATCATCTGACCTGCCACCTGAGAAATCCGTATGCAAGTCAAGAGGCAACAGTTAGAAGTGGACATAAAACAACAGACTGGTTCCAAATGGGGAAAGGAGTACAACAAGGCCATATATTGCCACCCTCTTATTTAACTTATATGCAGAGTACATCATGAGAAATGCTGGACTGGATGAAGCAAAAGCTGGAATCAAGATTGCTGGGAGAAATATTCATAACCTCAGATATGCAGATGATACCACCCTTATGGCAGAAAGTGAAGAGGAACTAAAAAGCCTCTTGATGAAAGTGAAAGAGGAGAGTGAAAAAGTTGGTTTAAAATTAAACATTCAGAAAACTAATATCATGGTACCCAGTCCCATCACTTCATGGCAAATAGATGGGGAAACAATGGAAACAGTGACTGACTTTATTTTCTTGGGCTCCAAAATCACTGCAGATTGTGACTGCAGCCATGAAATAAAAAGACGCTTACTCCTTGAAACGAAAGTTATTACCAACCTAGATAGCATATTTAAAAGCAGAGACATTACTTTGCCAACAAATGTCCATTTAGTCAAGGCTATGGTTTTCCCAGTAGTGATGTTTGGATGTGAGAGTTGGACTATAAAGAAAGCTGAGCACCAAAGAATTGATGCTTTTGAACTGTGGTGTTGGAGATGACTCTTGTGAGTCCCTTGGACTACAAGGAGATCCAATCACTCCATCCTAAAGGAGATCAGTCCTGGGTGGTCATTGGAGGACTGATGTTGAAGCTGAAACTCCAATACTTTGGCCACCTGATGGGAAGAGCTGACTCATTTGAAAAGACCCTGATGCTGGGAAAGATTCAAGGTAGGAGGAGAAGGGGATAACAGAGGATAAGATGGTTGGATGGAATCACCGACTCAATGGACATGAGTTTGGGTGGACTCCAGGAGTTGGTGATGGACAGGGAGGCCTGGCGTGCTGCAGTCCATGGGGTTGCAAAGAGTTGGACATGACTGAGCGACTGAACTGAACTGAACTGAACTGAACTGAACTGAAATGAACCTGACAGGCATTATGCTTAGTGAGATGAGTTAGATAGAGAAAGACAAATACCATATTTTCTCACTTATATATTATCTATTAAAAATAAAATAGAACAGATTCACAGAGAGAGAACGAGTTAGTGGTTATCAGGGGGAAGAGGGTAAGGGAAGGCAAAATAGAGGTAGGAGATTAAGAGATACAAATTACTATGTGTGAAAAAGACAAACTACAAAGATATACTCTACAGTACAGAGAATGTAGCCTATATTTTATAATAACTTTAAATGGAGTATAATTTATAAAAACACAGACTCACTGTGCTGTATACCGGAAGCTAATACAATATTATAAATCAACTATAATTTTTTAATAAAATAAATTTAACCTCCAAAAAGAATATAAAATAAAATAAAGTAAAATTTCTCTTCCTCAGAAGACACTGTAAAGAAGAAGAAAAGACAAGTCATAAGCTGGAAGGAAATTTTTTCAAATTGTATACCTGATGAAGAACTTTGCATGCATGCTCAGTTATTCAGTTGTGTCTGACTCTTTGCTACCCAATGGACTGTAGCCCATCCGGCTCCTCTGTCCACAGGATTTTCCAGGCAAGAATACTGGAGTGAGTTGCCATTTCCTCCTCCAGAGGATCTTCCCAACCCCAGGATCTAACCTGAGTCTCCTGTGTCTCCTGAATTGGTAAGCAGATTCTTTACCACTGAGCCATGTGGGAAGCCAAATAAAGAACACACATCTGGAAAATACAGAACTCTCAAAAGCAAGCAAGAAACAAACAGTCCAATTTTTAATTGGGGAAAAGATTTGAGCATACACTGCACTAAAGAAAATATATAAATGACAAGCCCATGAAAAGGTGCTCAACATTACTACTTATTAAGGAAATGGATGTTAAAACCACAATGAGACACCACTGCACATCTATTAGAATAGCTAAAATTAAAAAGATTGATCATATCAAGCATTAGAGAAAGTGGAGGAAGTGAAACCCCCATACCCTGTTGGTGGAAATGTAAAATGGTAACTCGACTTTGGAAAATGGTTTGGTATTTTCTTCAAAAGCTAAATATATATGTGTACCATATTATCTAGTCATTCCATTCCTAGGTATTTACTCAAGAAAAATGGAAGCATATGTATGCACACACACAAATTTCTATGACAATGTTCATAGCAGCTTTATTTATGCCTTTAACCACACAGGCCCCCAAACAAGTTTGGCTTGGCTACAGCTCTGCTCCACCAACAGCTGAGTGTGGCAGAGGGGATTGAGCACACAGTGCAAGCATGGCCTCTTTCTACTTCTCAGCAGACTGACAGCAGTGGGACAGGCCATCCATGGCTGCCTTATCACAGGGGGCTCTTCCTCTTTTCATGCATTATATACTCCCTGTCGGAAATGCCAACGTCTCTCCTGGGAAAGGAAAACAGTTCAGCCTGTCAGCAGTACAGAGGTAAGTAAACGCTTTTACAAGTCCCAATATTATCTTAGCAATTTATTCTCTACACGTTTTGCAACAATACAAGAAGAAAAGCCTTTATCCACAATGATATCACCCCAACCATCAAAGAATTCGTGTCAGGCTGAAATGGGAAGAATAGAGCCTGACTGAAGATTAATCTCTGGAAGTAAAATAAACAAGCAGACTTCTCAGTCTGAACTTACAGAAAAGCTCAGAATGTGAAACTCTGGAGCCTCAGAGCCCACCATGTTCAAGACTTTTACTTCACGAACAAGAAACCAAGGTTTGATTGCTTTACTGTGTTCCATGTCAAAAACCTCTAAGTCTCTAAAAGACCACTAGAGTATGCTCATATTTATTGTCTTTTAGTATCTATTTTGCTAATGGCTTTCCAAAACTTTCCAACTTCAAGAACTTTCCTGGTGGTCCATTGGCTAAGACTCCACAGTCCCAGTTCAGGGGGTCCAAGTTCAACCCCTGGTCAGGGAACTAGATCCCCACATGCTGCAACTAAAAGTTCAAGTGTGTGCTAAGTCAATTCAGTCATGTCTGATTCTTTGCAACTCTACAGACTGTAGCCTGCCAGGCTCCTCTGTCCATGGGACTCTCCAGACAAGAATAATGGAGTGGGTTGAGGTGTCTTCCTCCAGGGGATCTTCCCAACGCAGGGATAGAACCTGAGTGTCTTAAGTCTCCTGCATTGGCAGGTGGGTTCTTTACCACTGGTGCTACTTGGGAAGCCCCCNACAAATAATAATTAGATGATTACAGATGATGATAGTACTAGAAAGCAAAATAATTAAATGAAGATATAAAAAATACCCAGAGAGGGGATGTCTACTTCAGAGAGCATGATCAGGGAAGACTCTCTGGAATAGTGACACCCAAGCTAAGGAAGAACACAAAGGAGACAGCCATGCTTAGATCTGGAGGAAGAGATCCCGCACAGAGAGAACAAGTGCAAAGGCCCTGAGGTGGGAAACAGCCCGCTTGCTAGATGAGCAGAAAAGATGCCAGAGGTAGGGCAGTCCAACGTGAGTCTAGAAAGGTAGGTGGAAGCCGGATGATGCAAGGCCTTGTGGTCCAAGGTGAGGAATTGTGATACTGTTTTAAAGCCACATGAAAGCACTGAATGTTTTAAGCAGAGGTATGGCATGATCTGATTTGTACTTTTTAAAGATGATACTGGTTGCTGTGTGGGGAATGAACANTGTCTTCTTCGGGAAATGTCTCTCACACACACAACATAAAGTTTACATTTTTCCTCTGTGCATTTTCTAGTAGGCAATAACTGAATGATATTTTCTGGAGGTCTGCAAAATACAGCAATAAGTATATATTGAATTTGCATATAAGACATTTTGTAATCTTAGGAATCTGGGATTCAACATGATGGAAGTGAGTACTGTGAACATATACATTTATTTTCTGTGATTTCACATTTGCAGTAACAAATTTAACTGGCATCTTCTCTGATTCTGTGGAGAATGTAAAGAACGTCCCAATAAATTAATAACTGATAGCTTTAGATTTATCAGCAATCAAGGCTGCAAAACTAATAGCTAAAGAAAATATAGCAGAACAAAAATAGAGCCATTTATTCTGCTGGAGTTCAATTCAAGGAAACAAGGCAGTCAGCAAAATACCAGCATCAAAGATGCTACTGGAGAGGGTTTCTGGGAAGAATAAAGGAAACTGCAGTTTTCTAATTAACATTGCAACGAATACTAAAAATGACCTTAAAGGAGAGCTTAAAAGGTATTTTAATGAGTTTTTGGCAGGGGTTGCTGATGAGCCCTTTTTTGTAAGTGAAGAGAAATGTCTTAAAATTAACCAAGACTTATGATCATCATATTGGAATCATATTTTAGGGAAATAAAACCCTTTGCTGGGAAGTTAAGCAAAAGGCCCAGTAGGAATACTAATCAAGCTTGTATCTTATTCTAATAACTCTAAGAAGAGGCAGATTCCTGAAGTCTAATTATTATGGTATTGTCTCCTTTTAACCTTCTTTCAGAGAAACTGTCACTGATTTTCAACACACATACAATACAGACACAGACACCCACTTCATCATTATTACCTGTCTACCTCACTGTCTTTGTCTTCCTCTCCAGTAGTCCTTCGGATTCTTTCCTAATCCCAGCATCTCTCATGTTTTGTAATGCCTTCACTTGCACTGCTGCTGCTGCTGCTGCTAAGTCGCTTCAGTTGTGTCCGACTCTGTGAGACCCCATAGACAGCAGCCCACCAGGCTCCCCCGTCCCTGGGATTCTCCAGCCAAGAATACTGGAGTGGGTTGCCATGTCCTTCTCCAATGCATGAAAGTGAAAAATGAGTGTGAAGTCGCTCAGTCATGTCTGACTCTTGGCAACCCCATGGACTGCAGCCCACCAGGCTACCCCGTCCCTGGGATTCTTCAGGCAAGAGTACTGGAGTGGGGTGCCATTGCCTTCTCACTTGCAATAGACTTCTAGTTTAACATAGTATTTGCTACCAATTTTCTACGAAAATATCTCTGTGAGTGGACAAAAGCAGCCAACATTCTAGCTTGTAACCCTGTGCCCACAACAAACTGGTCCAATGCTCACAGTCACTTGTGAGCTTGAGACTAGAGTCAGCTGGTCATTTCTGCAGTGGATCCTTCGTTTTATGGGAAAGATCCTTTACTTGTTTCTCTNTTCTAGCTTGTAACCCTGTGCCCACAACAAACTGGTCCAACGCTCACAGTCACTTCTGAGCTTGAGACTAGAGTCAACTGGTCATTTCTGCAGTGGATCCTCTGTTTTATGGGAAAGATCCTTTACTTGTTTCTCCTCAGCCTTCTTCCATATGCTTTTTATGTTTCAGAAAGTATTCAAATCTTTCTTTACACTCTTCCTTCCCTTTCAGCTGTTGCTGTTTAGTTGCTTAGTCATGTCCGACTCTTTTGTGACCCCATGGACTGTAGTCTTCTCTGTCCATGGATTTCCCAGGCAAGAATACTGGAGTGGGTTGCCATTTCCTCCTCCAGGGGATCTTACCAACCCAGAGATTGAGCCTGCATCTCCTGCATTAGCAGGAGGATTCTTTACCTCTGAGCCACCAGGGAAGCCCTTTCAATACTAACATGGAATTCTTCCTATCATTTTACTTAGACTGTCATTTAAGGGAGAAAAGTAAAAACAACTTGTGGGCTCAGAATTGATGTGTTTATTTTAAAAAGACCTGACTTTTGACCCATTTCCATAAAACTATAATATTGGCTTGGGGTTCCTCCAGGAACAGTTAGTGGTTGGTCTGGAAAATCTACATGGAGCCCTAGGAGGGAAAAAGATACTGCACGTCTCAGTTTTGAAGGGCAAAACTAGCTCTTGATCATCTGTAATAAGTGTTGTGTCTTCTGGGAAAACTTTAATAGCAAAAATCCAAGTAGAAATGTTCATTTTATTAATAAAGCTAGATAAATGTCACGTAAATTATTTCAGAACAAAAATAAGTGATTTGTCATTAAGAAACTGGGAATATTTCTAGACACTTCATCCATAGCATAATCCATGAACCTCAGGCAAAACCCTATCTAGCTCAACAGCTTTGCCAAGAGGGGAGTAAAAGGGTCTAGGAAAATCTCTCAAGTAGGATTCCCTGAAGAATCACATCAGTCTGGGGATCCTGTCTAGACTTTAGATTAGAGCAGAGATGAACTGTGAAGGCGGAGACCAAGCTAGAACCATGTAACTCAGAGTGTGGTCCTTTGAACAGAAGCATCCTGGGAGCTTGTTGAAAAGCAAAACCACACACTGTATTCTGGAATTAGTGAACCACAGTCTCCCTGTTTAACAAAAGCCCCGGGTCATTTGTACATCTTCTTAAAGTCAGAGGGGCTCTACCCTGGAGGTATCTTCTCTAAGTGGGAGCTGAAGACAAGTGGGACAGCTGGATCATTAACTTCAGCTTCCCATCCCTCTAGTTCCTCCTCCTCCTCTTCACTTTCCTGGGCCATAAGGGTTCCCCTTCAAGGTAGGGGCCTGGGGTGATTCCAAAGACCAAAGTAAGTGCTGCAACCTCCCCAAATTCCAGAAGCTGCCACACAAACTTGTCAGGGGAAGGTAATCTGAATTCTATTAAGATAAAACTAGAGAAAAGGCACAGACTTCTAAGAATCCCATATTCTTCAATACTTTTTAAGTTGCAATAGCAAAAAATTCCAGTTCAAATAAGAGTAAGCAACAAAAAGAATTTATCAGTTCATTTAACTGAAAAGTGAGGGTGTGGAGCAACTGCAGGCACAGCTGGGTCTGTGTATTTAAACCAGCTAGGAAAGACTGAGGGCAAAAGGAAAAGAGGGCCGCAGAGTGTGAGACGGTTAGATAGCAAAGCATGGGGTTGCAGTCCATGGGGCCGTGTTATAGAAATGCCTGGGTGCTTCTGCCTTGATTCAGCATCTGTTTTTCTCTTTGTTGGCTTCTTTCTCTGGAAGGTTTGTGTCTTAGCATAGCTCCAAGTTCCAGGTCTTCCTCTTCTCAGTTCTAAGTCCACAAAAAGAGAGAAGTCTTCTCTCCCTGAAGTTTCCTAAAATTCTAGATCTGAGTTTTATTGCCCCTATTCCAATTTGGGTCACATGCNCTCCAAGTTCCAGGTCTTCCTCTTCTCAGTTCTAAGTCCACAAAAAGAGAGAAGTCTTCTCTCCCTGAAGTTTCCTAAAATTCTAGATCTGAGTTTTATTGCCCTTATTCCAATTTGGGTCACATGCTCATTCCTAAACCAATCACCTGGTGGCCTGGTGGACGTGATCTTCTGCATCTCAAGCCCACCCTTGGAGCCAAGGATAAAGTCACTCTCACATGAAGTACTTGAATTGAAAGTGTGGGAGAAGTGGTACCCCCTCCTCAAAGAAACTGGGAGCTGATGGCAGAAGGAGAGATTGATATTGAGGTTTTGTGTGGTTTTTTTTTTAAAGCAACAGCCATTCACGAATGCATTTTCCTATTGGCTCAGTGGTAAATAATTCGCCTGCCAATGCAGGAGCCTGGGGTTCAATANGCTCATTCCTAAACCAATCACCTGGTGGCCTGGTGGACGTGATCTTCTGCATCTCAAGCCCACCCTTGGAGCCAAGGATAAGGTCACTCTCACATGAAGTACTTGAATTGAAAGTGTGGGAGAAGTGGTACCCCCTCCTCAAAGAAACTGGGAGCAGATGGCAGAAGGAGAGATTGATACTGAGGGTTTTTGTGGTTTTTTTTTTTAAAGCAACAGCCATTCATGAATGCATTTTCCTATTGGCTCAGTGGTAAATAATTTGCCTGCCAATGCAGGAGCCTGGGGTTCAATGCCTGGGTGAGGAAGTTCCCCTGGAGAAGGAAATGGTAACCCACTCCAGTGTTCTTGCCTGGGAAATCCCATGGACAGAGGAGCCAGGCAGGCTACAGTCTATGGGGTCGCAAAGAGTCAGATAGGAGTGAGCAACTAAACAACAACAGCAAAGGCTATAGCTGCTGTCTGCTATCAAATGAAGTCCATAGCTGTTATCTGCCCCCGCAGAGGCGCCCTCTCCAAAAACAACAACTCAGACATTTATTAAAGCAACTTCAGTAGAGCTGCAGAGCAAGGAATCAGACCCCCAGTCGACTTCCCTGTCATTTGGGGGGTGTCCACTTTATCATTATAATTACAATAGCATAAGTTCAAGTTATATTTAAAGCTATGTTGATTGGCAGCACTACTTGCTTACTTTTCCAGAATGACAATATTTGAACCAATGACCTGCCTTAAGAAAGGTGAAAATCGTTAGCCAGTGAAATTATAGGAAAAAGTCATCATGAGGGTGTCAGAGGCCTGACAAAGGCTGTGGCATGAGCCAATTTTGTCCTAATTAGTGTCCAGTGCCACCACCGAGGAGCTAACATGGGAGGTTTTAGCCTTGGTCAAAGTTCTCCACCATCTCTAATGCCTCTGGGAAGTGTGAGTTTGCCTCAAGGAAACACTGATTTCTCTGTTTGAAAAATGTGACTACAGAGCTGTGGGTCGCCTTTGGAGATGTTCGATTTTGTTCTCCACTACTCAACTCTCAAGTGAACTATTCTGTACAAATCTACTTTAATTATGTATTAATTTCAATATTATTACATGCAGAACATGACTGCTGCTCTTTAAAAATTAATCTGGAATCTATTGGTTTTATTTAGTATGCATTATAAGGCAGCGTTCACTTTAAAAAAATAAAAAAGGCCTCCNTACAAAGTAACATTAGTTATCATTCTTACAAAGCTATTTTTTAATATAACACATTTAAGTAATCATAAAATATTACATACTCATTGCAAACAATTTTGGAGGGAATAGTGAGCATATTAAAAATAAACATTAAAATTATACCTACTATTTCCACCCAGAGATAACCTTCTTAAATATTCCACTACATTTGTTCTCAACTTTCTTCAAATAATATACATGTGTATATATAATTTTTAATTTTTCTACAAACTCAAAAGTATCCAATTATATATAGTTTTCATTTTAATAATATCATTGATATTTTATTAAAGATCTTAAAAAATATCACTTTAATAATTGCATGTTATCCTATATCAGATGTTTTGGTTGGTTTTAACTTTTAACTATTATAAATAATATGATGAATGTCTTGTGTCAAAGATAACAAATCTTTGATCAAATATCTGATGATTTTCATAGGATAAATCTTTACAATTCTCAAGGAAACTGTTAAGGACTTTCTCACATATTGTCAGTTTCCCTCCATAAAGTCATGCCTGTATACATACCCACCATCTTCTCACATTCTTGATGACACTGTCCTTATTAAAAATACTTCTATCAGTAAATCCCATATCTTGAAGAGATATTTGTACTCCTATGTTTATGGCAGTATTAGTCATAACAGCCAAGACATGGAAATAATCTAAATGTACTTCAATAGATGAATATCACATATGCACACAAAGAAATACAGAAATATTATTCAACTATTAAGTAGATATACAGGGCTTCTTAGGTGGTCTGGTGGTTAAAAATCCACCCTGAAGTGCAGGGGACACCAGATTGGTGCCTGGTCTGGGAAAATCCCAGAGGCTGTGGGGCAACTAAGCCCATGTGCCACAACTAATGAACCTGTGCTCTGGAGCCCATGAGCTGCAACTACTGAGCCCATGTACAGCAACTATTGAAGCCTGCATGCATGTCTAGAGCCTATTCTCTGTAACAAGAGAGCCACAGCAATGAGAAGCTCACACACTACAGCAGAGTAGTCCCCATGCTCCACAACTAGAGGAAGCTCCCACACAACAACAAAGGACCAGTGCAGCCAAAAATCAATAAAAAAGTAAATATTTTTAAAAGCTAAATAATTCATTACAATATATGTACATAATATATATATACATAAAATATGCACATGTTATATATATATACACACATACACACCCATCCAAAAACAGAAGGATACACATTCTTTTCAAGTGCATATGCAATATTCTTCAGGTGAGATCATAGGCTAGGACACAAAACAAGCCCTGGGAACTTTAAGTAAACTAACCCTCTGGAGGAGGGCACGGCAACCCACTCCAGTATTCTTGTCTGTAGAATCCCCACAGACAGAGGAATCTGGCAGACTAAAGTCCATGGGGTCGCAAAGAGTCAGACACACAACTGAGTGACTAAGCACACAGCACAGAAATCAAATCAACCATCTTTCCCAACCACAATATTATAAGACTAGAAACCAACTACAAGGAAAAAAACTGATTAAAAAAAAAAAAGCCCACAAATAAGTGGCGGCTAAACGGCATGCTATGCAACTACTGAGCCTGCACATTCTGGAGCCCACACACTATAACAAAGACCCAGCACAGCCAAAATTGAAGAAAACAAAAATCAGGAAAAGAAATTATGGAAACAATACCATTTATCACCACATCAAAAATATATATACCTGACAATAAACATACAAAGGTTTTCTCAGAAAATTGTAAGACAAATGAAAGAGATTAAAGATGACGCAAACAAATGGAACTATATAATGTGTTAAAACAACCATACCACCTCCGACATTCTACAGATTCTGTGCAATCCCTATCAAAATACCCAGGACATTTTTTACAGAACTAGAACAAATATTACTTTAAAAAATTTTATGGAAACACAATAGACCCTGAATAGCCAAAACAATCTTGAGGGTTTCCCTGGTGATCCAGTGGTTAAGAATCCACCTTGCTACACAAGGAATATCAGTTTGACCTCTGGTCCACAAAGATCTCACATGCCACAGAGCACCTAAGCCCATGCACCACAACTACTGAGCCTGCTCTCTAGAGTCTACCAGCTGTAACAAGAGAAGCCACCACAACGAGAAGCTCAAGGGCTGCAACTAGAGACTAACCCCTGCTTGCCACAACTAGAGAAAGCCTGAGTGCAGCAACAAAGATTCAGCCCAGACAAAAAATAAATAAATAAATCTTAAAAAAGAGAGAGATCTTGAGAAAGAACAGAGCTGGAAGAACCATGTTCCCTGATTATACTACAAAGCAACATTAATCAAAACAATGTGATACAGCACAAAAACAGACACATAGACCAATGGAACAGAATAGAGAGACCAGAAATAAATCCACTCACTCATCATCAATTAATCTAAGACAAAGGAGGCAAGAATAGACAATGGAGAAGACAGTATCTCTTCAACCAGTGGTGCTTGGAAAACTCGACAGCTACGTGTAAAAGAATGAAATTAAAATAATCTCTCACACCATATACAAAATAAACTCAAAATAGATTAAGAGACAGAAACCATAAAACTCCTACATTAAAAAATAGGCAGCATACTCTTTGACATAAATCACAGGAATTTCTTTTTTTTTTTTAAATCTATCTACTAAAACAAAAGAAAAGCAAAAATAAACAAGTGAGCCCTTTTGCACATGAAAGGAAACCATTGACAAAACAAAATAAAACAAAAAAATGACTTACTGAATGGAAGAAAATATTTGCAAATGATATGACTTATAAGGGGTTAATATCCAATATATATAAACAACTCATACAACTTAATATCAAAAGACAATCTGATTAAAAAGCAAGTAGAAGGCCTGAACAGACATTTTCAAAAAAAGACATACAGATGGCCAATGGGCATAGGAAAAGATGCTTAACATTGCCAATCATCATAGAAATGCAAATCAAAATCATAATGAGTTATCACCTCAAACCTATCAGAATGGCTACCATCAAAAGACCAGAAACAACAAGCGTCAGTAAGGATGTGGAGAAAAGGGAACCCCTGCACACTGTTGGTAGGAATATAAATTGGTGCAGCCATTGTGGAAAACAGTATGGAGGGTCCTCAGAAAACTAAAACTAGTATTACCACATGATCCAGCAATTTTATTCCTGGGCATATATCAGAAGAAAGCAAAAACACTAATTTGAAAAGATACATGCACCCCAATGTTCATAGCAGCATTATTTGCAATAGCCAAAACATGAAGGAAACCTAAGTGTCCATCAAAAAATAAATGGATAAAATGACGTGGTATATACACACAATGGAATGGTACTCAGTCATGAAAAGAATGAAATTTTGCCATTTGGAACAACATGGATGGACCTGGAGGATATTATGTTTAGTGAGGTAAGTGAGAAAGACAAATGCTAAACAATATCACTCATATGTGGAATCTGAAAAATTAAAACTAGTGAATATAACAAAAAATTATATATATGTATATAGATATNGACCTGGAGGATATTATGTTTAGTGAGGTAAGTGAGAAAGACAAATGCTAAACAATATCACTCATATGTGGAATCTGAAAAATTAAAACTAGTGAATATAACAAAAAATTATATATATGTGTATATATATATATATATATATATATATACATATATATACATACATACAATAGAATATTATTTAGCCACAGAAAAAAGGAAATTCCACCATGTGCTACAACATGGATAAACTGAAGGACATTCTTCTAAGTGATATAAGCCAGAGAGAAAAACAAATAATGTATGGTATCATTTCTGCGTGGAACCTAAAAGAAAACAAAAGTCAATTTCATAGAAACAGGGAATAGAATGGTAATTGCCAGTAGCTAGGGGGAGAAGGAAATAAGAAGATCTAGGTCAAAGAAGGCTGAGAACCAAAATATGAATGTTTTCGAACTGTGGTGGTAGAGAAGTCCCTTTGACAGCAAGGAGATCAAACCAGTCAATCCTAAATGAAATCCACCCTGAATATTCATTTGAAGAACTGATGCTGAAGTGCAGCTCCAATATCTTGGCCACCTGATGCTAAGAGCATACTCATTGGAAAAGATCCTGATGCTAGGAAAGATTGAAGGCAGAAGGAGAAGGGAACAACAAAGGATGAGATGGTTGGATGGCATCACTGACTCAATGGACATGAGTCTGAGCAAGCTCCAGCAGATAGTGAAGGACTGGGAAGTCTGGTGTCCTGCAGTTAATGGGGTTGCAAAGAGTGGGACATGACTGAGTGACTGAACAACAAACCAAGGTCAAGAAGTACAAACTTTGGTGATTGCAGTTATAACACAATATCATGGATCTGAAACCAGTGATCTTCAATGTTCTCACCATACACCCCAAAAAACTTAACTATGTAAGATGATGGATGTATGAATTATTTTTATCTTGGTAATCATCCCAAAGAGTACTATACATGTGCATACAAGTATTGTACATATGTGTATGTGAAATTATTTTGTACATTTAAATAAATGCAATTATACTTAACTATTCTTCAATAAAGTTGGGAAAAATACTTCTATTATTCAGTTAATATTTATAATATTTATTGTATACCTACTTTGGGCCAGATCCTGGGTATGGCTTCAATAAATCAGGACTGGTGGAAGAAACAAAAACACAAATGAGTGCAAGAACTGATGAACAAACAGGCTAATAAATATAATGTATTATGTTAAAATAAGTAAGTAAAATGAGCTCTGGCTAAGAAAAGATGAGGCAATTTCCTGAATGGGAAAAACCCCTGAGTTAAAGCAAGTAGTTGCATTATTCTGATCTTCTTTTTTAAAAATACCCTCTAGGTATTATTGAAGAAGGAAATGGCAAGCCACTCCAGTATTCTTGCCTGGGGAATCCCATGGACAGAGAAGTTGGCAGGAAAGAGTCCATGGGGTCGCAAAGAGATGGACACGACTGAGTGACTAAGCCCTAGCCCAGATATTATAGGTATCATTTCTGGTACATGATATTTTAAATGTTGTCATACAGAGGACAGTATTCGTAGGAATACTGCTTGCAAAAGTTTGCTAACCACTGAGTATAAGCCAAACAGAACTTTAATCAACACTTTGTGCCAGTCAAGGAACAGCATCTTAACAACCTTGGGCTGGATCCAAAACTTGTGATGAGTGTATGCATGGCAAATTCAAATATGATCCAGTGAAGGACTTTCTGCTTTTCTGAAGCAACCTTTAAAGTGAGTTAGGAGAACTGCTGAACGTTTTTTAGTAAATGGTATTACCATTTTTGTAAACCATCTAAAACCAGGAAAATGCAGACTTAACTTGAAAAAAATGCAAGCATATTAATACCCAAAATTTCAGTGCACCTCAAGAATTTAACTACAAACTTTTACTGTAAATTAAAAAAAGGTGTGAAACTACAGACAGCAAGCCTCTCAAGGATATAGCAGTAAATGCATCCAAAAATGTTCAAAGAAAACAAAGCAGAATGAAATTGAATGAAAAGGGATTTAAAACACTGCCAAAATGCAAAATTAAGCTTTCTTGTTCTCACATTTTGCAGTTAATTTATCCCATTATCATTCTTTGACCTAATATTTATCATCAATTTTACTGTCAGGATTTTAGCTGTTCTGTTAATATGCCCTCAGTTGTAGAGATATAAACCTCAGGGTATAAATGAACTTTTGAGCAAAGAAAAAGAACCCACTTAACCCAAAGCAATGCATGCCAGGCATCCTCTGCAATTCCTCCAGCATCTGGAAGTACTTGTGTGTGAATAATCCTGCCCTGGGCCACTGTTCAAGCAACAAATCTCAAATTGTAGATGTTATGGAATATTTTATGAGACTCAGTGATGTCTTTGCTCTAAGTTTCAACACCACAGGAACTGTGGTGTTGGAGAAGACTCCTGAGAGTCCCTTGGACTGCAAGGAGATCCAACCAGTCCATTCTGAAAGAGATCAGCCCTGGGATTTGTTTGGAAGGAATGATGCTAAAGCTGAAACTCCAGTACTTTGGCCACCTCATGCAAAGAGTTGACTCATTGGAAAAGACTCTGATGCTGGGAGGGATTGAGGGCAGGAGGAAAAGGGGATGACAGAGGATGAGATGGCTGGATGACATCACTGACTCGATGAACGTGAGTCTGAGTGAACTCCAGGAGATGGTGATGGACAGGGATGCCTGGTGTGCTGCAATTCATAGGGTCGCAAAGAGTCGAACACGACTAAGCAACTGAACTGACTGAACTGAAGTTTCAACACTGTATGACTTTGGCATATCACTTAACTTTTTTTAAATCCTATGAAATGTATATTACCAAAATGATACTTAATCTTAACAGCTGTGAAAATTAAGTGAGATAATACATTGTTCAGAAATTTTAACATATAGCACAATATTATTAGTGGTAGTACAAAATAATTATTTTTGTGGCTGTTACAGTTATTTACACATCATGCTTACAAAACAATTTCTAGTCTTCTTATGTCACAGCAACTTCTTGTTGAAATATCCAGGGAAATACCATCACTCAGGCCTTGCTTTGCACAAATTCAAACCTGAATAAATTTAATTCTGCACTTATTTGCAGTTTCCAGTAGTACATAACAGTCAAAGCCTACCCAATATTTTGTATTCTCATTCTTAAATGTATTAACCTCAATTAGGTTCGTGAAATCCAAGTAAAAACATAGAAACATATATTTTTATATAATGTAAATGTATTCATGTACATATTAAAATATGTTCTTCTTGAATAACTTTTTTCTCTGATGAATTAAGAAAATAAAACATAAGCTGTTGGGGGAGTGTCAAAACCACAGTTATCACACCATCTCTGAGAAGAAGGGTAACTATCTGCTCAGGCCCATACTGAGACACTGCCTTCCCTCGAAGACAGCAGGACAGAGTGTTCTGGAAGGATGGGGACCTTTAGCTACAGATTCTGTCTCAGCTGATGGCTTTCTATTATAGGTAGAGGATATTGATAGCAGAGCAAGTAACAGAGAACTCTGTTTTACTCATAAAGATGGTGACACCCAGCCTGGTTCTTCCCTGCAGCTTTCTATAATGTGGAATGTAGCAGAATGTCTGTGATTCCAGACCACCAAAATGAGTGAGGGAAGGAAGGATCCTGCAGATAGCATCCACTTGCTGAGCCAAAGTTTACAGAAGGAACCTTATGGCAAAGAAGGCATGAGCATCTTAGTTACAATAAGAAAAGGTGATATTCCAGACTTCCTTAGTGGCTCAGTGGTGAAGAGACCGCCTGCCAATGCAGAACAGAAGACATAGATTCAGTCCCTGACCCAGGAGGATCAGAGTATGCTCCAGAGCAACTAAGCCTGAATGCCACAACGACTGACCCTGCCCTAGTGCCCAGGAGCCACAACTACTGAGCCCATGCGTCCTAGAGCCTCCACAACAAGAGAAGCCACTGCAATGCAACTAGAGAGTCGCCCTTGCTCACCGTAACTAGAGAAAGCCCATGCAGCAATGAAGGTCCAGTGCAGCCAAGAATAAATAAGTAAATAAAATTAACTTTAAAAGAAGAGGTAATATTCCAAAGCAAACCAGATAATGAAATTTGTCTCAACAGTGTTTCTGAGGAGCAGTCAAAATACATTTCCTGAACCAGGGCTCTACAAACTTTATTCTTCACTCTGCTTTTCTATCTAGATTCTCAACGCAGAGAAGATACTGCTACTGCTGCTGCTAAGTCATTTCAGTCGTGTCCGATTCTGTGTGACCCCATAGACGGCAGCCCACCAGGCTCCCCCGTCCCTGGGATTCTCCAGGCAAGAACACTGGAGTGGGTTGCCATTTCCTTCTCCAATGCATGAAAGTGAAAAGTGAAAGGGAAGTCACTCAGTCCTGTCTGACTTTTCGCGACCCCATGGACTGCAGCCCACCAGGCTCCTCTGTCCATAGGATTTTCCAGGCAAGAGTACTGGAGTGGGGTGCTATCGCCTTCTCCAGCAGAGAAGATAGGGGAAGACCAAAAAGACAAAGTACAAGCAACTCTGCAAATTGCAGGTCCTTTACTCAGTGGAAGTTTGGAAGCCTGAGTCATTACTGGAAGTATAATCTCCTTCTCCACAGCGGTTCCACTGCAGCCAGTTTGCTTTCTAAGTCTGTCTTGGCAAATGAATTTAACCCACAGAAATGCCATTTGCTTACTATGCTCTTGGACCAAAAGATTGTTGGCATTCCGGAACAGCAACCCTCATTATTTTCTCTGTTGTTATTCACCAACTTTGACACCTTCCTGTCAGTAGCATTATACATGTAATTCATCAAACTACAGTTTCCACATAAACTCTTCAAACACACACCTCTCTTGTAAAGTATGCTTGCTGGTTTTCTTCTGTTATATCCCTTTGCATTAACTTCCAGCTGACAGACCAAGATTTTTTTTTT
>SJYW01018463.1:65880-85902 GCA_006410735.1 Raphicerus campestris | reverse complement strand
CAAAATAGATTAAGAGACAGAAACCATAAAACTCCTACATTAAAAAATAGGCAGCATACTCTTTGACATAAATCACAGGAATTTCTTTTTTTTTTTTAAATCTATCTACTAAAACAAAAGAAAAGCAAAAATAAACAAGTGAGCCCTTTTGCACATGAAAGGAAACCATTGACAAAACAAAATAAAACAAAAAAATGACTTACTGAATGGAAGAAAATATTTGCAAATGATATGACTTATAAGGGGTTAATATCCAATATATATAAACAACTCATACAACTTAATATCAAAAGACAACCTGATTAAAAAGCAAGTAGAAGGCCTGAACAGACATTTTCAAAAAAAGACATACAGATGGCCAATGGGCATAGGAAAAGATGCTTAACATTGCCAATCATCATAGAAATGCAAATCAAAATCATAATGAGTTATCACCTCAAACCTATCAGAATGGCTACCATCAAAAGACCAGAAACAACAAGCGTCAGTAAGGATGTGGAGAAAAGGGAACCCCTGCACACTGTTGGTAGGAATATAAATTGGTGCAGCCATTGTGGAAAACAGTATGGAGGGTCCTCAGAAAACTAAAACTAGTATTACCACATGATCCAGCAATTTTATTCCTGGGCATATATCAGAAGAAAGCAAAAACACTAATTTGAAAAGATACATGCACCCCAGTGTTCATAGCAGCATTATTTGCAATAGCCAAAACATGAAGGAAACCTAAGTGTCCATCAAAAAATAAATGGATAAAATGACGTGGTATATACACACAATGGAATGGTACTCAGTCATGAAAAGAATGAAATTTTGCCATTTGGAACAACATGGATGGACCTGGAGGATATTATGTTTAGTGAGGTAAGTGAGAAAGACAAATGCTAAACAATATCACTCATATGTGGAATCTGAAAAATTAAAACTAGTGAATATAACAAATATACATACATACAATAGAATATTATTTACCCACAGAAAAAAGGAAATTCCACCATGTGCTACAACATGGATAAACTGAAGGACATTCTTCTAAGTGATATAAGCCAGAGAGAAAAACAAATAATGTATGGTATCATTTCTGCGTGGAACCTAAAAGAAAACAAAAGTCAATTTCATAGAAACAGGGAATAGAATGGTAATTGCCAGTAGCTAGGGGGAGAAGGAAATAAGAAGATCTAGGTCAAAGAAGGCTGAGAACCAAAATATGAATGTTTTCGAACTGTGGTGGTAGAGAAGTCCCTTTGACAGCAAGGAGATCAAACCAGTCAATCCTAAATGAAATCCACCCTGAATATTCATTTGAAGAACTGATGCTGAAGTGCAGCTCCAATATCTTGGCCACCTGATGCTAAGAGCATACTCATTGGAAAAGATCCTGATGCTAGGAAAGATTGAAGGCAGAAGGAGAAGGGAACAACAAAGGATGAGATGGTTGGATGGCATCACTGACTCAATGGACATGAGTCTGAGCAAGCTCCAGCAGATAGTGAAGGACTGGGAAGTCTGGTGTGCTGCAGTTAATGGGGTTGCAAAGAGTGGGACATGACTGAGTGACTGAACAACAAAACCAAGGTCAAGAAGTACAAACTTTGGTGATTGCAGTTATAACACAATATCATGGATCTGAAAATCACTGTGAGTGATCTTCAATGTTCTCACCATACACCCCAAAAAACTTAACTATGTAAGACGATGGATGTATGAATTATTTTTATCTTGGTAATCATCCCAAAGAGTACTATACATGTGCATACAAGTATTGTACATATGTGTATGTGAAATTATTTTGTACATTTAAATAAATGCAATTATACTTAACTATTCTTCAATAAAGTTGGGAAAAATACTTCTATTATTCAGTTAATATTTATAATATTTATTGTATACCTACTTTGGGCCAGATCCTGGGTATGGCTTCAATAAATCAGGACTGGTGGAAGAAACAAAAATGCAAATGAGTGCAAGAACTGATGAACAAACAGGCTAATAAATATAATGTATTATATTAAAATAAGTAAGTAAAATGAGCTCTGGCTAAGAAAAGATGAGGCAATTTCCTGAGTGGGAAAACCCCTGAGTTAAAGCAAGTAGTTGCATTATTCTGATCTTCTTTTTTAAAAATACCCTCTAGGTATTATTGAAGAAGGAAATGGCAAGCCACTCCAGTATTCTTGCCTGGGGAATCCCATGGACAGAGAAGTTGGCAGGAAAGAGTCCATGGGGTCGCAAAGAGATGGACACGACTGAGTGACTAAGCCCTAGCCCAGATATTATAGGTATCATTTCTGGTACATGATATTTTAAATGTTGTCATACAGAGGACAGTATTCGTAGGAATACTGCTTGCAAAAGTTTGCTAACCACTGAGTATAAGCCAAACAGAACTTTAATCAACACTTTGTGCCAGTCAAGGAACAGCATCTTAACAACCCTGGGCTGGATCCAAACCTTGTGATGAGTGTATGCATGGCAAATTCAAATATGATCCAGTGAAGGACTTTCTGCTTTTCTGAAGCAACCTTTAAAGTGAGTTAGGAGAACTGCTGAACGTTTTTTAGTAAATGGTATTACCATTTTTGTAAACCATCTAAAACCAGGAAAATGCAGACTTAACTTGAAAAAAATGCAAGCATATTAATACCCAAAATTTCAGTGCACCTCAAGAATTTAACTACAAACTTTTACTGTAAATTAAAAAAAGGTGTGAAACTACAGACAGCAAGCCTCTCAAGGATATAGCAGTAAATGCATCCAAAAATGTTCAAAGAAAACAAAGCAGAATGAAATTGAATGAAAAGGGATTTAAAACACTGCCAAAATGCAAAATTAAGCTTTCTTGTTCTCACATTTTGCAGTTAATTTATCCCATTATCATTCTTTGACCTAATATTTATCATCAATTTTACTGTCAGGATTTTAGCTGTTCTGTTAATATGCCCTCAGTTGTAGAGATATAAACCTCAGGGTATAAATGAACTTTTGAGCAAAGAAAAAGAACCCACTTAACCCAAAGCAATGCATGCCAGGCATCCTCTGCAATTCCTCCAGCATCTGGAAGTACTTGTGTGTGAATAATCCTGCCCTGGGCCACTGTTCAAGCAACAAATCTCAAATTGTAGATGTTATGGAATATTTTATGAGACTCAGTGATGTCTTTGCTCTAAGTTTNTGCATGCCAGGCATCCTCTGCAATTCCTCCAGCATCTGGAAGTACTTGTGTGTGAATAATCCTGCCCTGGGCCACTGTTCAAGCAACAAATCTCAAATTGTAGATGTTATGGAATATTTTATGAGACTCAGTGATGTCTTTGCTCTAAGTTTCAACACCACAGGAACTGTGGTGTTGGAGAAGACTCCTGAGAGTCCCTTGGACTTCAAGGAGATCCAACCAGTCCATTCTGAAGGAGATCANACTGCTGCTGCTAAGTCATTTCAGTCGTGTCCGATTCTGTGTGACCCCATAGACGGCAGCCCACCAGGCTCCCCCGTCCCTGGGATTCTCCAGGCAAGAACACTGGAGTGGGTTGCCATTTCCTTCTCCAATGCATGAAAGTGAAAAGTGAAAGGGAAGTCACTCAGTCCTGTCTGACTTTTCGCGACCCCATGGACTGCAGCCCACCAGGCTCCTCTGTCCATAGGATTTTCCAGGCAAGAGTACTGGAGTGGGGTGCTATCGCCTTCTCCAGCAGAGAAGATAGGGGAAGACCAAAAAGACAAAGTACAAGCAACTCTGCAAATTGCAGGTCCTTTACTCAGTGGAAGTTTGGAAGCCTGAGTCATTACTGGAAGTATAATCTCCTTCTCCACAGCGGTTCCACTGCAGCCAGTTTGCTTTCTAAGTCTGTCTTGGCAAATGAATTTAACCCACAGAAATGCCATTTGCTTACTATGCTCTTGGACCAAAAGATTGTTGGCATTCCGGAACAGCAACCCTCATTATTTTCTCTGTTGTTATTCACCAACTTTGACACCTTCCTGTCAGTAGCATTATACATGTAATTCATCAAACTACAGTTTTCACATAAACTCTTCAAACACACACCTCTCTTGTAAAGTATGCTTGCTGGTTTTCTTCTGTTATATCCCTTTGCATTAACTTCCAGCTGACAGACCAAGATTTTTTTTTTTCTCTCCTGTAATCATTAATCTTCAATGAAAAGTTGTTCAAATCCCTTCCAAAAGCTTCAGGGGCAGAGCCTCCTGCCGGCACTAGTAACTCTCATAAATATTATTGGGATTGTGCATGTATATCAGGGAGAGATTTTTAACCCCAGAGAACATGAAAGGAACACCAGCAGTCTCATTCTTATTGAGTCTGAGGTATGCAACTGAACATAGGTGAGAATGCAGACAGGAAATTAGCTAGCAATTGAAAGGGCACACAGGCATTCCACACAGTCTCTGCTTCTAGGAAGCAGTAACAACATCACCCTTTATTGTGTATTACTGCTCCTTATTATTACATCTTATCTCCTCCTGTAAATGATAAACTCCCTGAAAGAAGCATCTTTGTATTATTCATGAAGTATCTGGCAGATAAGCACTTAGGAGACGTTTGTGGAATAAAGGAATGGATGAGTGGATAAATGGATAGAGACCTGGGTAGATGGGTGAATAGCTTTTGAAGTACATTTTACATTACTGACATGTCAAAAAAAAAAGTCCCTGGTAAGAACACACCCCCCAAATCAAGTGAGCAAAAAAAATTTCAAGTATTTTTTTAAAAGAACTATCCCATTATTTGTGTGTGCATGTTTATGCCTCAAAGCCACCCACATGATTTTTGCAGCTATTTCAGAAACTAAAACCACCACTGTATTTTGAAAAAATATTGATGTTAGAAGTCTGGCCATGTGCTGAAGGCTTTGGAGCATTTTCTAGAGACATATTGCCTGTAGAAATTAGTGACAGAAGATTATGACAGATAAAAAGAAACATTCTTAACAAATTAGGTCAAAAAGAACCTGTAATATATTATTCTCAAAATTATTCTTAAATTTAAGCTCAGAACACTTGCTATGAGCTAAAAAAGAGACAAAGCCCTTGTGATGAAGAGATTGTGAATTTAGAGCTATGGAACATAGTTTACCACATTTACTTCATGGGAAATAGATGGAGAAACAGTGGAAACAGTGTCAGACTTTATTTTGGGGGGCTCCAAAATCACTGCAGATGGTGACTGCAGCCGTGAAATTAAAAGACGCTTACTCCTTGGAAGGAAAGTTTTGACCAACCTAGATAGCATATTCAAAAGTAGAGACATTACTTTGCCAACACAGGTCCGTCTAGTCAAGGCTATGGTTTTTCCAGTGGTCATGTATGGATGTGAGAGTTGGACTGTGAAGAAGGCTGAGCGCCAAAGAATTGATGCTTTTGAACTGTGGTGTTGAAGACTCTTGAGAGTCCCTTGGACTGCAAGGAGATCCAACCAGTCCATTCTGAAGGAGATCAACCCTAGGATTTCTTTGGAAGGAATGATGCTAAAGCTGAAACTCCAGTACTTTGGCCACCTCATGCAAAGAGTTGACTCATTGGAGAAGACTCTGATGCTGGGAGGGATTGGGAGCAGGAGGAGAAGGGGATGACAGAGGATGAGATGGCTGGATGGCATCACGGAGTCGATGGGCATGAGTCTGAGTGAACTTCGGGAGTTGGTGATGGACAGGGAAGCCTGGGATGCTGNAAGGGAAGTCACTCAGTCCTGTCTGACTTTTCGCGACCCCATGGACTGCAGCCCACCAGGCTCCTCTGTCCATAGGATTTTCCAGGCAAGAGTACTGGAGTGGGGTGCTATCGCCTTCTCCAGCAGAGAAGATAGGGGAAGACCAAAAAGACAAAGTACAAGCAACTCTGCAAATTGCAGGTCCTTTACTCAGTGGAAGTTTGGAAGCCTGAGTCATTACTGGAAGTATAATCTCCTTCTCCACAGCGGTTCCACTGCAGCCAGTTTGCTTTCTAAGTCTGTCTTGGCAAATGAATTTAACCCACAGAAATGCCATTTGCTTACTATGCTCTTGGACCAAAAGATTGTTGGCATTCCGGAACAGCAACCCTCATTATTTTCTCTGTTGTTATTCACCAACTTTGACACCTTCCTGTCAGTAGCATTATACATGTAATTCATCAAACTACAGTTTCCACATAAACTCTTCAAACACACACCTCTCTTGTAAAGTATGCTTGCTGGTTTTCTTCTGTTATATCCCTTTGCATTAACTTCCAGCTGACAGACCAAGATTTTTTTTTTCTCTCCTGTAATCATTAATCTTCAATGAAAAGTTGTTCAAATCCCTTCCAAAAGCTTCAGGGGCAGAGCCTCCTGCCGGCACTAGTAACTCTCATAAATATTATTGGGATTGTGCATGTATATCAGGGAGAGATTTTTAACCCCAGAGAACATGAAAGGAACACCAGCAGTCTCATTCTTATTGAGTCTGAGGTATGCAACTGAACATAGGTGAGAATGCAGACAGGAAATTAGCTAGCAATTGAAAGGGCACACAGGCATTCCACACAGTCTCTGCTTCTAGGAAGCAGTAACAACATCACCCTTTATTGTGTATTACTGCTCCTTATTATTACATCTTATCTCCTCCTGTAAATGATAAACTCCCTGAAAGAAGCATCTTTGTATTATTCATGAAGTATCTGGCAGATAAGCACTTAGGAGACGTTTGTGGAATAAAGGAATGGATGAGTGGATAAATGGATAGAGACCTGGGTAGATGGGTGAATAGCTTTTGAAGTACATTTTACATTACTGACATGTCAAAAAAAAAGTCCCTGGTAAGAACACACCCCCCAAATCAAGTGAGCAAAAAAAATTTCAAGTATTTTTTTAAAAGAACTATCCCATTATTTGTGTGTGCATGTTTATGCCTCAAAGCCACCCACATGATTTTTGCAGCTATTTCAGAAACTAAAACCACCACTGTATTTTGAAAAAATATTGATGTTAGAAGTCTGGCCATGTGCTGAAGGCTTTGGAGCATTTTCTAGAGACATATTGCCTGTAGAAATTAGTGACAGAAGATTATGACAGATAAAAAGAAACATTCTTAACAAATTAGGTCAAAAAGAACCTGTAATATATTATTCTCAAAATTATTCTTAAATTTAAGCTCAGAACACTTGCTATGAGCTAAAAAAGAGACAAAGCCCTTGTGATGAAGAGATTGTGAATTTAGAGCTATGGAACATAGTTTACCACATTTACTTCATGGGAAATAGATGGAGAAACAGTGGAAACAGTGTCAGACTTTATTTTGGGGGGCTCCAAAATCACTGCAGATGGTGACTGCAGCCGTGAAATTAAAAGACGCTTACTCCTTGGAAGGAAAGTTTTGACCAACCTAGATAGCATATTCAAAAGTAGAGACATTACTTTGCCAACACAGGTCCGTCTAGTCAAGGCTATGGTTTTTCCAGTGGTCATGTATGGATGTGAGAGTTGGACTGTGAAGAAGGCTGAGCGCCAAAGAATTGATGCTTTTGAACTGTGGTGTTGAAGACTCTTGAGAGTCCCTTGGACTGCAAGGAGATCCAACCAGTCCATTCTGAAGGAGATCAACCCTAGGATTTCTTTGGAAGGAATGATGCTAAAGCTGAAACTCCAGTACTTTGGCCACCTCATGCAAAGAGTTGACTCATTGGAGAAGACTCTGATGCTGGGAGGGATTGGGAGCAGGAGGAGAAGGGGATGACAGAGGATGAGATGGCTGGATGGCATCACGGAGTCGATGGGCATGAGTCTGAGTGAACTTCGGGAGTTGGTGATGGACAGGGAAGCCTGGGATGCTGGGATTCATGGGGTCACAAAGAGTCAGACCCCACTCCAGTACTCTTGCCTGGTAAATCCCATGGATGGAGGAGCCTGGTAGGCTGCAGTCCATGGAGTCGCGAAGAGTCAGACACGGCTGAGTGACTTCCCTTTCACTTTTCACTTTCACACATTGTAGAAGGAAATGGCAACCCACTCCAGTGTTCTTGCCTGGAGAATCCCAGGGACGGGGGAGCCTGGTGGGCTGCTGTCTATGGGGTCGCACAGAGTCATAAACGATGGAAGTGACTTAGCAGCAGCAAAGAGTCAGACACTACTGAGTGACTGAACTGAACTGAACTAAACTTACCACATTTAAGTGTTCCGGTAAGAATAAAATTCTAAAGAGTGCCAGACATTTCTTCTATTTCAATATGTCAACTTTATTCCCAACAAGCTGGCTAACTTTCTGGCCTGCAATGGTTCTCTATAAACTTACACAGTAATAAGCAACTCTGAGCATGGCTTAAAATCCTATGCAAAATCTAGCTTCTCCCCCAGACACTGAAACTATTTGGCAGAGAATTTAAAATAATTTTGATTAATAGGTTAAAGTTTCCAATTTAAAAGGTAGAAGACATCCAAGATCAAAGGAGTAATTTCATCAGAGGCACACTAGAAATAAATAAAACAGTAACAGAGATTAAAAAATGCCTTCAACTGCTCATCANAGCAACTGAACTGACTGAACTGAAGTTTCAACACTGTATGACTTTGGCATATCACTTAACTTTTTTTAAATCCTATGAAATGTATATTACCAAAATGATACTTAATCTTAACAGCTGTGAAAATTAAGTGAGATAATACTTGTTCAGAAATTTTAACATATAGCACAATATTATTAGTGGTAGTACAAAATAATTATTTTTGTGGCTGTTACAGTTATTTACACATCATGCTTACAAAACAATTTCTAGTCTTCTTATGTCACAGCAACTTCTTGTTGAAATATCCAGGGAAATACCATCACTCAGGCCTTGCTTTGCACAAATTCAAACCTGAATAAATTTAATTCTGCACTTATTTGCAGTTTCCAGTAGTACATAACAGTCAAAGCCTACCCAATATTTTGTATTCTCATTCTTAAATGTATTAACCTCAATTAGGTTCGTGAAATCCAAGTAAAAACATAGAAACATATATTTTTATATAATGTAAATGTATTCATGTACATATTAAAATATGTTCTTCGTGAATAACTTTTTTCTCTGATGAATTAAGAAAATAAAACATAAGCTGTTGGGGGAGTGTCAAAACCACAGTTACCACACCATCTCTGAGAAGAAGGGTAACTATCTGCTCAGGCCCATACTGAGACACTGCCTTCCCTCGAAGACAGCAGGACAGAGTGTTCTGGAAGGATGGGGACCTTTAGCTACAGATTCTGTCTCAGCTGATGGCTTTCTATTATAGGTAGAGGATATTGATAGCAGAGCAAGTAACAGAGAACTCTGTTTTACTCATAAAGATGGTGACACCCAGCCTGGTTCTTCCCTGCAGCTTTCTATAATGTGGAATGTAGCAGAATGTCTGTGATTCCAGACCACCAAAATGAGTGAGGGAAGGAAGGATCCTGCAGATAGCATCCACTTGCTGAGCCAAAGTTTACAGAAGGAACCTTATGGCAAAGAAGGCATGAGCATCTTAGTTACAATAAGAAAAGGTGATATTCCAGACTTCCTTAGTGGCTCAGTGGTGAAGAGACCGCCTGCCAATGCAGAACAGAAGACATAGATTCAGTCCCTGACCCAGGAGGATCAGAGTATGCTCCAGAGCAACTAAGCCTGAATGCCACAACGACTGACCCTGCCCTAGTGCCCAGGAGCCACAACTACTGAGCCCATGCGTCCTAGAGCCTCCACAACAAGAGAAGCCACTGCAATGCAACTAGAGAGTCGCCCTTGCTCACCGTAACTAGAGAAAGCCCATGCAGCAATGAAGGTCCAGTGCAGCCAAGAATAAATAAGTAAATAAAATTAACTTTAAAAGAAGAGGTAATATTCCAAAGCAAACCAGATAATGAAATTTGTCTCAACAGTGTTTCTGAGGAGCAATCAAAATACATTTCCTGAACCAGGGCTCTACAAACTTTATTCTTCACTCTGCTTTTCTATCTAGATTCTCAACGCAGAGAAGATACTGCTACTGCTGCTGCTAAGTCATTTCAGTCGTGTCCGATTCTGTGTGACCCCATAGACGGCAGCCCACCAGGCTCCCCCGTCCCTGGGATTCTCCAGGCAAGAACACTGGAGTGGGTTGCCATTTCCTTCTCCAATGCATGAAAGTGAAAAGTGAAAGGGAAGTCACTCAGTCCTGTCTGACTTTTCGCGACCCCATGGACTGCAGCCCACCAGGCTCCTCTGTCCATAGGATTTTCCAGGCAAGAGTACTGGAGTGGGGTGCTATCGCCTTCTCCAGCAGAGAAGATAGGGGAAGACCAAAAAGACAAAGTACAAGCAACTCTGCAAATTGCAGGTCCTTTACTCAGTGGAAGTTTGGAAGCCTGAGTCATTACTGGAAGTATAATCTCCTTCTCCACAGCGGTTCCACTGCAGCCAGTTTGCTTTCTAAGTCTGTCTTGGCAAATGAATTTAACCCACAGAAATGCCATTTGCTTACTATGCTCTTGGACCAAAAGATTGTTGGCATTCCGGAACAGCAACCCTCATTATTTTCTCTGTTGTTATTCACCAACTTTGACACCTTCCTGTCAGTAGCATTATACATGTAATTCATCAAACTACAGTTTTCACATAAACTCTTCAAACACACACCTCTCTTGTAAAGTATGCTTGCTGGTTTTCTTCTGTTATATCCCTTTGCATTAACTTCCAGCTGACAGACCAAGATTTTTTTTTTCTCTCCTGTAATCATTAATCTTCAATGAAAAGTTGTTCAAATCCCTTCCAAAAGCTTCAGGGGCAGAGCCTCCTGCCGGCACTAGTAACTCTCATAAATATTATTGGGATTGTGCATGTATATCAGGGAGAGATTTTTAACCCCAGAGAACATGAAAGGAACACCAGCAGTCTCATTCTTATTGAGTCTGAGGTATGCAACTGAACATAGGTGAGAATGCAGACAGGAAATTAGCTAGCAATTGAAAGGGCACACAGGCATTCCACACAGTCTCTGCTTCTAGGAAGCAGTAACAACATCACCCTTTATTGTGTATTACTGCTCCTTATTATTACATCTTATCTCCTCCTGTAAATGATAAACTCCCTGAAAGAAGCATCTTTGTATTATTCATGAAGTATCTGGCAGATAAGCACTTAGGAGACGTTTGTGGAATAAAGGAATGGATGAGTGGATAAATGGATAGAGACCTGGGTAGATGGGTGAATAGCTTTTGAAGTACATTTTACATTACTGACATGTCAAAAAAAAAAGTCCCTGGTAAGAACACACCCCCCAAATCAAGTGAGCAAAAAAAATTTCAAGTATTTTTTTAAAAGAACTATCCCATTATTTGTGTGTGCATGTTTATGCCTCAAAGCCACCCACATGATTTTTGCAGCTATTTCAGAAACTAAAACCACCACTGTATTTTGAAAAAATATTGATGTTAGAAGTCTGGCCATGTGCTGAAGGCTTTGGAGCATTTTCTAGAGACATATTGCCTGTAGAAATTAGTGACAGAAGATTATGACAGATAAAAAGAAACATTCTTAACAAATTAGGTCAAAAAGAACCTGTAATATATTATTCTCAAAATTATTCTTAAATTTAAGCTCAGAACACTTGCTATGAGCTAAAAAAGAGACAAAGCCCTTGTGATGAAGAGATTGTGAATTTAGAGCTATGGAACATAGTTTACCACATTTACTTCATGGGAAATAGATGGAGAAACAGTGGAAACAGTGTCAGACTTTATTTTGGGGGGCTCCAAAATCACTGCAGATGGTGACTGCAGCCGTGAAATTAAAAGACGCTTACTCCTTGGAAGGAAAGTTTTGACCAACCTAGATAGCATATTCAAAAGTAGAGACATTACTTTGCCAACACAGGTCCGTCTAGTCAAGGCTATGGTTTTTCCAGTGGTCATGTATGGATGTGAGAGTTGGACTGTGAAGAAGGCTGAGCGCCAAAGAATTGATGCTTTTGAACTGTGGTGTTGAAGACTCTTGAGAGTCCCTTGGACTGCAAGGAGATCCAACCAGTCCATTCTGAAGGAGATCAACCCTAGGATTTCTTTGGAAGGAATGATGCTAAAGCTGAAACTCCAGTACTTTGGCCACCTCATGCAAAGAGTTGACTCATTGGAGAAGACTATGATGCTGGGAGGGATTGGGAGCAGGAGGAGAAGGGGATGACAGAGGATGAGATGGCTGGATGGCATCACGGAGTCGATGGGCATGAGTCTGAGTGAACTTCGGGAGTTGGTGATGGACAGGGAAGCCTGGGATGCTGGGATTCATGGGGTCACAAAGAGTCAGACCCCACTCCAGTACTCTTGCCTGGTAAATCCCATGGATGGAGGAGCCTGGTAGGCTGCAGTCCATGGAGTCGCGAAGAGTCAGACACGGCTGAGTGACTTCCCTTTCACTTTTCACTTTCACACATTGTAGAAGGAAATGGCAACCCACTCCAGTGTTCTTGCCTGGAGAATCCCAGGGACGGGGGAGCCTGGTGGGCTGCTGTCTATGGGGTCGCACAGAGTCATAAACGATGGAAGTGACTTAGCAGCAGCAAAGAGTCAGACACTACTGAGTGACTGAACTGAACTGAACTAAACTTACCACATTTAAGTGTTCCGGTAAGAATAAAATTCTAAAGAGTGCCAGACATTTCTTCTATTTCAATATGTCAACTTTATTCCCAACAAGCTGGCTAACTTTCTGGCCTGCAATGGTTCTCTATAAACTTACACAGTAATAAGCAACTCTGAGCATGGCTTAAAATCCTATGCAAAATCTAGCTTCTCCCCCAGACACTGAAACTATTTGGCAGAGAATTTAAAATAATTTTGATTAATAGGTTAAAGTTTCCAATTTAAAAGGTAGAAGACATCCAAGATCAAAGGAGTAATTTCATCAGAGGCACACTAGAAATAAATAAAACAGTAACAGAGATAAAAAAATGCTTTCAACTGCTCATCAACAGGCTTGACATTTGAAACAACAAATAGACTTCAAGAAAAGTCAATAGCAATTACTCAAACTGAAATCTAACCAAAAAGAAAAAGGAATGAAAAAAATTTTAATAGAACATCAAGAGCCATTGAACAATATGCCAGAGGACAAGAAAGAAAACAAAGGGCCAAAAGAATATACTTGAAGAAATAAAGGACAAAAGTTTTCGAAATTAATGACAGTTATGAAGCAATAAATCCGAGAAGTCCAGAAAAGAGTAAGCATAATACATTTTTTTACATATATAGCTCTATCACATTCAAAGTGCTAAGAACAAAAACAATGAGAAATTTTTGAAAAGAAGCATTATATACAGAGGAATGAAGACAATAATTGCAGCAAACTTATCAGAAAACTTCTAAGCTAGAAGGCAATGGCACTTAAATGTTGAAAGACAAACTGTCAACCCAGAATTCATTGTTTAAATATTGAATTCATTTACTGATTCAGCAAATGCTCTTCATGGTAATAAGCTTCCCTCCTTTTGAGGTAGATTCACTTTATTTTGTTTTTTAATAGAATGAAAAGTTATTTAAATTATTTAGTGCTTTAAACTTTCACAGCTTTCACACACATGATTTTATATATCTATTAATACCTTCTTTTTAATCTCCTACCTATACTGGCCCTCCCTCTCACTCCTCTCTCCTCACTGGTAACCACTAGCTTACTCTCGATATCTGCTGAGACTGCTTCTCTTTGTTACATTCACTAGTCTGTTGTAGTTTTTACACTCCACATATAAGTGATATCATACAGTATTCATCTTTGTCTGACTTATTTCACTTAGCATAAAGCTCTCCAAGTCCATCCATGTTGGACAAATGGCAAACTTTCTTTCTTTTTCATGGCTTTGTAGTGTTCGTGTGTGTGTGTGTGTGTGTGTGTGTGTAATGTATCTTTTCAAATTACTGTTTTCGTTTTTTCAGATATATACAGGAGTGAAACTGCTGTCAACCCAGAATTCTTTATCCTGCAAAAGTAACTTTCAGGGCCTTCCCTGGTGGTCCAGTGCTTAAGAATCCACTTTCCAATGCAGGGGACAGGAGTCCAATCTCTGGTGGGGGAACGAAGCTCCTACATGCTGTGGGGCAACTAAGCCTGCTACAGTTACTGAGCCTGTGCACTCTCAAGCCCACACAGGGCAACCAAAGACCTAACACAGCCAAATAAATCAGCAGTTTAAATCTGCTTTTGAAAATGAAGAAAAAACAAATGCCTTCACGCAAAACTAAGGAAATTTATTGCTAACACACCTACTCTACGAGAACTCTTAAATTTCTTCAGGCAAAAATAATATATCAGACTGAAAGCTGGATCTACACAAAAACAAGAATAAATGAAATGGAATAAATGAAGATAAAATTAACATTTTCTTATTTTCAATTACTCTAAAACAAAAATAACAGTAATGTATTACATGTTTATAGTATATAAAAAAGTAAAAAGTATGCCAATAGCACAAAGAATAGGAAGAAGCAATTGAGAATATACAGCTGAAGCTCCTTATAGTACAAATGAAATAGTATAATATCATTTGAAGATGCTATTAGTTGTATATGCATATGATGAGCCCTACCTTAACCACTAAAACAAATTTTAAAAGAGGTATAAATAATAAATTAATAGAGGAGATAAAATAGAAACACTGAAAATGCTTTAGGCAGAAAAGGGAGAGGGGAACAAAGAACAGATAAAAGAAATGGGAAATACCTAGGGGAAAAAAGCGTTAATCCAGTCATACAAATAATTACATTAAATGTGAATTTAATTTCAAATTGGATTTTAAAAAAAAAGATTCAAATATGCACTATCAACAGCAAATCTACTCCAAGTTTAAGCAAAAGTGAAAATCGTTCAGTCCTGTCTGACTCTTTGCAACCCCATGGACTATACAGTCCACGGAATTCTCCAAGCCAGAATACTGGAGTGGGTAGCTATTCCCTCCTCTAGGGGATCTTCTCAACCCAGGGATCGATATAAATAAAAAGGAAAAGGATGAAGAAAGATAAGTCATGCTAATATTATACAAATGGAAAGTGGAGTAACTATATTAAAATCAAACAAAGTAAGCTTCAGAAAGAAAAGTAATACTAGGGAATAAAAAGGGATAATACACAATGATAAGAATGTCAATCCTCCAATAAAGCATGCATCTAACAGCAGAGCTTCAAATATATGAGCCAAAAATTGATGGAATTGAAAGAAATTAACAAATTCATGATTATGGTTGAAAACTTCAGTACTCCCTGCAGGAATTGATAAAACAAGTAAACATAAAATCATTAAATATTATAGAGGAACTAAACAACACTATCAATCAACATCACCTGAATAATGTACAGAACATTCCACCTAACAGCAAAATTTATTTTTAAGTGCACATGGAATAACTGCCAAGATAATTATACTCTGAATCATGAAACTTAACACATTTAGAATTAAAGTCATATTATAATATAAATTTGATATTTAAAAATTTAATATAAAATCTTATTATTTCCAAGTGGGAGTGGAAATTAAGGCTCTCTACTCAGGCTTTGCTGACTGAAGTCACAGAGCACCTGTGCTTTTCCATAATGTTTTGGTTGGTATAGGTGGTTACTGTTTCCGGTCTTGCTAAATCGCTTTTTCNAAAATTTAATATAAAATCTTATTATTTCCAAGTGGGAGTGGAAATTTAGGCTCTCTACTCAGGCTTTGCTGACTGAAGTCTCAGAGCACCTGTGCTTTTCCATAATGTTTTGGTTGGTATAGGTGGTTACTGTTTCTGGTCTTGCTAAATCGCTTTTTCCCATGTAAAGAGAGGATTTTCTTTGGACTTTTAACCTGGTTACTGATCTTCCTTGGGTGCAAATTTCTCCAACACTCAAACTAGAATATATGGGAGGCAATCCCTTCATGGGTCACAGCCTTGTTGTGGCAAAGGGACTTGTGTAACTCAATAAAGCTATAAGCCATGCTGTGCAAGGCCACCCAAGACAGACAGGCTACAGAGAAGAATTCTGACAAAATGTGGTCCACTAGAGAAGGGAATGGCAAACTACTTCAGTGTTCATGCCACGAGAACCCCAAGAACAGTATGAAAAGGCAAGAAGTATGACAACAGAAGATGAGTCCTCCAGGTCAGAAGGGGTCCAACATGCTGCTGAGGAAGATTGGTGGGCAATTACTAACAGCTCCAGAAAGAATGAAACGGCCGGGGCCAAAGCAGAAATGATGCTCAGCTCTGGATGTGTCTGGGGGTGAAAGTAAAGTTTGATGCTGTCAAGAACAATATTGCATAGAAACCTGGAATGTTAGGTTCATGGATCAAGGTAAATTGGACACGGTCAAGCAGATGCCAAGAGTTGAACACTGACATCTTAGGAATCAGTGAACTAAAATGGACAGGAATGGGCAAATTTAATTCAGGTAACCCTTATATCTACTATTGTGCTCAAGAATCCCTTTGAAGAAATGGAGTAGCCTTCATAGTCAACGAAAGAGTCTGAAATGTAGTATTTGTCAGCAATCTCAAAAAAGACAGAGTGATCTTGATTTGTTTCCAAGGCAAAACATTCAACATCTCAGAAATCCAAGTCTATGCCCTGATTACTGATGCCAAAGAAGCTGAAGCTGATCATTTCTATGAAGACCTACAAGATCTTCCAGAACTAAACCCAAAAACGATGTCCTTTTCATCACAGGGGACTGGAATGCAAAAGTATAAAGTCAAGAAATATCTGGAGTAACAGGCAAGTTTGGCCTTGGAGAATAAAATGAAGCAGGGCAAAAGCTAAGAGTTTTGTCAAGAGAATGCACTGATCATAGCAAATACCCTTTTCCAACAACACAGGAGGTGAGTCTACACAGAGACATCACCAAATGCTCAATACCAAAATCAGATTGATTATATTCTTTGCAGCCAAAGATGGAGAAGCTCTATACACTCAGCAAAAACAAGACCTAGAGCTAACTATGGCTCAGATCATCAGTTCCTTATTGCAAAACTCATACTTAATTGAAGAAAGTAGGGAAACACTAGACCTAAATCAAATCCCTTATTATTGTACAGTGGAGGTAATGAATAGATTCAAGGGATTAGATCTAGTAGAGAGAGTGCCTAAAGAACTACAGACAGAGGTTTGTAACACTCTGCAGGAGGCAGTGACCAAACCATCCCAGAGAAAAAGAAATGCAAGAAGTAAAAGGGTTGTCTGAGGAGGCCTTACAAATAGCTGAGGAAAGAAGAGAAGCAAAAGACAAGGGAGAAAGGGAAAGATATATACAACTGAATGCAGAGTTCCAGAGAATAGCAAGGAAAGAGAAGGCCTTCTTAAATGAACAATGCAAAGAAATAGAGGAAAACAACAGAATGGGCAAGTGTAAAGATCTGTTCACGAAAATTAGATCAAGGGAACATTTCATGCAAGGATGGGCACAATAATGGACACAAACAGCAAGGACCTAAAAGAAGCAAGCTTTGGGAGCTGGTGATGGACAGGGAAGCATACTGCAGTCCATGGGGTCGAAAAGTGTTGGACATGACTGAGCAACTGAACTGAACAGAAGCAGAAAAGAGTAAGACGATCTGGCAAGAATACACAGAAGAACTATACAAAAAAACGTCTTAATGACCCAGATAACCATAATGGTGTGGTCACTCACCTAGAGCCAGACATCCTGGAATGTGAGGTCAATTGGGCCTTAGGAAACATTACTGTGAAAAAGCTAGTGGAAGTGACAAGATTCCAGCTGAGCTATTTTGAATCCTTAAATATGATACTGTTAAAGTGCTGTACTCACTATGCCAGCAAATTTGGAAAACCTAGCAGTGGTCACGGGACTGGAGAAGGTCAGTTTTCATTCCAATCCCAAAGGAAAATGCCAAAAAATGTTCAAACTACCACATAACTGCACTCATTTCACATGCTAGCAAGGTTATGCTCAAAATCCTTTAAGAGAGGCTTCAGCAGTATTTTAATCTAGAACTTCCAGACGTTCAAGCTGGATTTAGAAAAGGCAGAGGAACCGGAGATCAAATTGCCAACATATGTTGGACCACGGAGGAAGCAAGGGAGTTTCAGAAAAACATCTACTTCTGCTTCATTGACTATGCTAAAGCCTTTTACTGTGCGGATCACAACAAATTGTGGAACATCCTTAAAGAGATGGGAATACTAGACTACCTTACCCTTCTCCTGAGAAATCTACGTGTGGGTCAAGAAGAAATAGTTGAAACATGTATATTATCATATGTGAAATGAATCACCAGTCCAGGTTCGATGCATGATTCAGGATGCTCGGGGCTGGTGCACTGGGATGACCCAGAGGGATGGGATGGGGAGGGAGGTGGGAGGGGGGTTCAGGATGGGGAGCACATGTACACCCATGGCAGATTGACATCAATGTATGGCAAAACCAATACAAAATTGTAAAGTAACTACCTTCCAATTAAAATAAATAAATTCATATTAAAAAAAGAAAAAAATAAAGGAAAAGCTAATAAATTTAGCACTTTCTTGTTCATGAGAAGAAAAAAAAAANATACTTAATTGAAGAAAGTAGGGAAACACTAGACCTAAATCAAATCCCTTATTATTGTACAATGGAGGTAATGAATAGATTCAAGGGATTAGATCTGGTAGAGAGAGTGCCTAAAGAACTACAGACAGAGGTTTGTAACACTCTGCAGGAGGCAGTGACCAAACCATCCCAGAGAAAAAGAAATGCAAGAAGTAAAAGGGTTGTCTGAGGAGGCCTTACAAATAGCTGAGGAAAGAAGAGAAGCAAAAGACAAGGGAGAAAGGGAAAGATATATACAACTGAATGCAGAGTTCCAGAGAATAGCAAGGAAAGAGAAGGCCTTCTTAAATGAACAATGCAAAGAAATAGAGGAAAACAACAGAATGGGCAAGTGTAAAGATCTGTTCACGAAAATTAGATCAAGGGAACATTTCATGCGAGGATGGGCACAATAATGGAAACAAACAGCAAGGACCTAAAAGCAGCAAGCTTTGGAAGCTGGTGATGGACAGGGAAGCATACTGCAGTCCATGGGGTCGAAAAGTGTTGGACATGACTGAGCAACTGAACTGAACAGAAGCAGAAAAGAGTAAGACGATCTGGCAAGAATACACAGAAGAACTATACAAAAAAACGTCTTAATGACCCAGATAACCATAATGGTGTGGTCACTCACCTAGAGCCAGACATCCTGGAATGTGAGGTCAATTGGGCCTTAGGAAACATTACTGTGAAAAAGCTAGTGGAAGTGACAAGATTCCAGCTGAGCTATTTTGAATCCTAAAATATGATACTGTTAAAGTGCTGTACTCACTATGCCAGCAAATTTGGAAAACCTAGCAGTGGTCACGGGACTGGAAAAGGTCAGTTTTCATTCCAATCCCAAAGGAAAATGCCAAAAAATGTTCAAACTACCACATAACTGCACTCATTTCACATGCTAGCAAGGTTATGCTCAAAATCCTTTAAGAGAGGCTTCAGCAGTATTTTAATCTAGAACTTCCAGACGTTCAAGCTGGATTTAGAAAAGGCAGAGGAACCGGAGATCAAATTGCCAACATATGTTGGACCACGGAGGAAGCAAGGGAGTTTCAGAAAAACATCTACTTCTGCTTCATTGACTATGCTAAAGCCTTTTACTGTGCGGATCACAACAAATTGTGGAACATCCTTAAAGAGATGGGAATACTAGACTACCTTACCCTTCTCCTGAGAAATCTACGTGTGGGTCAAGAAGAAATAGTTGAAACATGTATATTATCATATGTGAAATGAATCACCAGTCCAGGTTCGATGCATGATTCAGGATGCTCGGGGCTGGTGCACTGGGATGACCCAGAGGGATGGGATGGGGAGGGAGGTGGGAGGGGGGTTCAGGATGGGGAGCACATGTACACCCATGGCAGATTGACATCAATGTATGGCAAAACCAATACAAAATTGTAAAGTAACTACCTTCCAATTAAAATAAATAAATTCATATTAAAAAAAGAAAAAAATAAAGGAAAAGCTAATAAATTTAGCACTTTCTTGTTCATGAGAAGAAAAAAAAAA
>SJYW01018463.1:29565-46325 GCA_006410735.1 Raphicerus campestris | reverse complement strand
GGAATATCAGACCACCTGACCTGCCTCTTGAGAAATCTTTATGCAGGTCAGGAAGCAACAGTTAGAACTGGACATGGAACAACAGACTGGTTCCAAATAGGAAAAGGAGTATGTCAAGGCTATAGATTGTCACCCTGCTTATTTAATTTATATGCACAATATATCATGAGAAACGCTGGGCTGGATGAAGCACAAGCTAAGATCAAGATTGCCAGGAGAAATATCAATAGCCTCAGATATGCAGATGACACCACTCTTATGGCAGAAAGTGAAGAACTAAAGAGCCTCTTGATGAAAGTGAAAGAGGAGAGTGAAAAAGTTGGCTTAAAGCTCAACATTCAGAAAACGAAGATCATGGTATGTGGTTCCATCACTTCATGGCAAATAGATGGGAAACAGTGGAAACAGTGTCAGACTTTATTTTTCTGGGCTCCAAAATCACTGAAGACGGTGACTACAGCCATGAAATAAAAGACATATATTCCTTGGAAGGAAAGTTATGATCAACCTAGATAGCATATTAAAAAGCAGAGATATTACTTTGCCAACAAAGGTCTGTCTAGTCAAGGCTATGGTTTTTCCAGTAGTCATGTATGGATGTGAGAGTATAAGAAAGCTGAGCACAGAACAATTGATGCTTTTTAACTGTGGTGTTGGAGAAGACTCTTGAGAGTCCCTTGGAGATCCAACCAGTCCATCCTAAAGGAGATCAGTCTGAGTGTTCATTGGAAGGATTGATGTTGAAGCTGAAACTCCAATACTTTGGCCACCTCATGCGAAGTGCTGACTCATTTGAAAAGACCCTGATGCTTGGAAAGATTGAGGGCAGGAGGAGAAGGGGATGACAGAGGAAGAGATGGTTGGATGGCATCACTGACTCAATGGACATGAGTTTTGGTAAACTCCGGGAGTTGGTGATAGACACGGAGGCCTGGCGTGCTGTGGCCCATGGGGTCACAAAAAGTCGGACACAATTGAGCGACTGAACTGAACTAAATTGAACTGAATAGGAAATGAATATACATATATTAAGCATTTCAGGTTAAAACACACAACTGCTTATCCACCTGTCAACCTTTTTATGTATATCATAGTTTGGAGTTACCTAAGTCCTTTTTCAGTAAATCACACCCATATATTGAATCTCCAATATCTTAAAGTGAAACAAATATATGTTAAGAGATTGTATATAACTTTTATATCAATAAGAGGAAGAAAAACAAACCAACAAAAAATATACAAAGCAGTTGAAACATTTCAAAAGAAAAGTTAAAGAAATGGCCAATAAGCATGAGAAAAAGTTCAACATCATGAGTTAGCAGGAAAACACAGATTAAAATTACAATGAGATATGACTATGTACCCATCAGAATGGCTAAAATTTAAAATACTGCCAAGTGTTAAAAAGGATTAGACTTTTAGCTATGCAACATTTGAAATAATATGTTTTGCTGCCTTTTCTTGGAAGTTTCACCAATAGTTCAACTGACTCTACAAATTATTCGAGAAGCCAACTGATGGATTTTCAAAGAGAGTTTTTACATATTTGTAAGATTAAAATCATTAAGATATTCATTCTAAGAAAAAAGTCTTTTTTCCCCCAAAATAGTAATTCAGAAGACAAAGAAGCAACATGGACAAAGATTCAATGCAAAAATATTGTGACTCAGAACTACTGTTCATGATAATAAATGTTGGTTAACCATATAACAAGAAGTAAGAGGAGGAGGAGAAAAGAGAGGGAAGGAAGGAGAAAGTAGGGAGGAAGGGAAGAAGAGAGATAAATACCATGTGATTTCACTTAGACATGGAATCTAAAAAATAACAAAATAGGAACACACTCATAGACACAGAGAACAAACAGATGTTTGCCAGAGGAGAGGCGGGCTGGGGAGGAGTGAAATAGGTGAGGGATACTAAGAGGTACAAATTTCTACTTACAGAATAAATGAGTCTCAGGGAAGAAATGTACAGTGTGGGGAATACAGTCAATGATATTGTAATTTTTTTTTTTTTTTTTTTGGCCATGGTGCATGGATTGCAGGATTGATCTTAGTTCCCTGACCAGAGATTGAACCCAGGCCCTTGGCAGTGAAAGTGCAAAGTCCTAACCACTGGACTGCCAAGGAACTCCCAATGTTGTAATATCTTTGTACAGTGACATATGTTAACTAGACGTACCACAGTGATCATTTTGTAATAAATACAAATACTGAATCATTATGTTGTGCAACTGGAACTAACGTAATGATGTAGGTCAATGATATTTCAATTAAAAATTACACAGACCCTGGGAGGAAATACATCAAAATGCTAATGATAGTTACCTCTGGTGAGTAGAGATTATGGGTGACTGTTAATTTTTACTTTATGCTTTTATGTATTTCTCATTATTGGCCATGAACATATATTGCTTATAAAATTTAAAATAAAATAATAAATGTCATTAAATTTTTTAATATGTATTTCTGATAAAAGCACAATGAATCCACTTCCCCCCAGGCCACACTGACCAGGTTTGCTTCCCATGTGCATCCTTAGACCTAACACCTGCAAAGACCAATCGTGAGACATCTCAGGTTGGGAGTAAGACTGACTTTCCTGGAGAACAAGAGAGTGTTATTTGCTAAACATCACGGTACTGTTTCCAGGAAAGAAGGGATGAAAGGACTGGCTGTTGAGAAACCAGTGAACAGTAATAAAATCTATGTCCTCTAGCCAAAGATCACCAAAAACAATGCACCTATATTTGAACTAACTGGGCTCACTGCAGTGAGGGGGATGCACACCACGGGGAACTGTGGGGCCGCTCAGTGAGACAGTGGTCAGGAGGTTCCCTGATGGTCCAGTGGCTAAGTCTCTGGGCTCCCAGTGCAGGGGGCCTGGGGTTCAATCCCTGGCCAGGGAACTAGATCCCACACGCTGCAACTAAAGATTCTGTATGCTGCAACTAAGACCTGGAGTAGCCAAATAGTTAAATAAAAATAAATTTTTTTCAAAGTGTGCAAAACGATTACTTCTATAGAGTGGGCATCGGTTAGGTGATCTGAGGCAGGGTTGAAGAACTTTGCTATAGACTGGATGCCATCAGGAGAGAAGGGCAATTTTAGCCTAGATTCTTAGTAAATCTTGATCTACAAGGTATGAAGTGAGGCCAGGGCTGTGACAGTCACTCATATTAGCCAGGACGGGAATGTTTCCCACTTGTGGCTTGTTTTTGTCTGCAGCTGGACAAAACTATCAGGTTCCCTCATTTGTGTTTTCTCTCACTCCAGCACAGTTACAGGACGCCCTCCTCTGATGTGATGCTCTCTGTGGATATACGTTCTATGTCCATTTGACTTGGTGGTCAGTGTCCTCCCAGTTCTCAAAGGTCAAGAACTGCTTTCCTCCTTTTCGGGAGTTCTATCCAGATGGTGGAGATGAGGTGAGAGTCCAGAATATTGCTGTTACTCGCATCTAATATTTTTGATGTTTTGAATACCTACTAAGAGGCACAAATTTGACAAGGTTTCACTACTTAACTATTTTTACAGAAAAGAATAGGTTTGTATTGAAACTGATGAAATAGTTCATTCTCTGTGCAGGAAATGATGACACCCCCCCCCTACACACACACACATTCCTCAATTCCCCCAGGAAACCTCAACAGCGGTTCTGTTTGCAATAACCATGGAGGGCTTTGTTTGTCTTCCCTAATACTCACAAATACTGATTTCTATCAGTAGGTTTATTTCAATGGCAAACAAAAAAGAGCTCCCCCAAATGAGCATTTCTAAGCCTAGTTTCTGGCCAAAAGGAACATTTCCTTTTCAGTTGTAATTCTCTCCAAAAAAAGTTCTTCAAGGGAAGCCTGAGACACAGCACACGTGACTCAGCCCATGGTGGCTTTATGTCACATTTCAGCTCCAACCAGGGCTGAGTCACACAACACAGAAACCAACAGAAACAAAAAGCCCCATTCCGTCTGGAAAGAGTAGCCTTCAGGTCTCAGTGGACAATGGAAAGGAAAGAATACTTCTCAGAAACAGAAAATGAGGCTTTCTCTATGCCTAATTTGGAGAAGGCGATGGCACCCCACTCCAGTACTCTTGCCTGGAAAATTCCATGGACAGAGAAGTCTGGTAGGCTGCAGTCCGTGGGGTCGCTAAGAGTCAGACACGACTGAGCGACTTCCCTTTCACTTTTCACTTTCATGCATTAGAGAAGGAAATGGCAACCCACTCCAGTATTCTTGCCTGGAGAATCCCAGGGATGGGGGAGCCTGGTGGGCTGCCGGCTATGGGGTTGCACAGAGTCGGACACGACTGAAGCAACTTAGCAGCAGCAGCTATGCCTAATTTACTACCTGAGCTTCCTTGGTGGTTCAGATGGTAAAGAATCTGCCTGCAATGCGGGAGACCCGGCTCAATCCCTGGGTCAGGAAGATCCCCTGGAGCAGGGCATGGCTACCCTCTCCAGTATTCTTGGCTGGAGAATTCCTGGACAGAGCAGCCTGGCGGGCTACAGCGCATAGGATCACAGAGTCAGATAGGACTACGCAACTAACACTTGCACACTTTTACTTTCAATTTACCTTCAGGGTGCTGTCCTTCTGAGCTTTCTCACCATTTTAACCCTCTCAGCTCAAGGAAACCTAAAAAGAGGTATAAACTGGCAATCATTTTCTGCAAATCACCTGTTTGGTAACTGTCTCCTACACACTCCTGACTTGGACACAGAAGACAGTCTGGAGAGCCAGAGAGCCCAGGAATGAGACACAGCAGGGCCGCAGCCACGCCAGTGTCACGTGACATACGGAGGTAGTCAGTAGGCAGAGCTTACCTACCTAAGAATGTGTCCTGTGGTATGATCGCTCAATGGGGCTGAGAATTCACTCTCTGCACTCCACTAGCCTTTTGCATCCCCTGCTGCCCACACTGCCATACACTTCTTTTTTAGTATTTATATATTTGGCAGCGCCAGGTCTTCCTTGTGGCACATGGGATCTTTAGTCAGGGTATGTGAACTTTTAGTTGCAGCATATGGAATCTAGTTCCCTGACCAGGGATCAAACCCAGGTCCTCTACATTGAGAGCTCAAAATCTTAGCCACTGGACCACCAGGGAAGTCCTATTATCATGCACTTGTTTAATCCATGGCCAGTTGGTCAGAGTAACCCTTCCTTCTGATTTCTGGAGAATTATTCCTTGATAGGGGCTTCCCAGGTGGTGCTAGCGGTAAAGAACCCACCTTCCAAAGCAGGAGACAAGACGTAAGAGACACGGGTTTGGTCCCTGGGTCCAGAAGATCCTCTGGAGGAGGGCTTGCCAACCCACTCCAGTGTTCTTGCCTGGAAAAACTCATGGACAGAGAAGCCTAGCGGGCTACAGTCCATAGGATCGCAAAGAGTCAGACACGACTAAAGTGACTTAGCATGCATGCCCACATTCCTTGATGAAGCCTTTCAGGTAAAACTTCACAAGAGCTCATTCCCTGCCTTCGAATAGGGACACACATATTTAAAATCAAATGCCTGCCTAGAAAATCTCTACATTGTCACTTGTACGATGAATCAGCTCTACATAATGATCATATTATAAATATCACTATAGACATACAAGTTCAAAAGCTGTGGCCCCCTTCTAGTGTAGAGGCTCTCTCCTCTGCTGAGCTGGTAAATCATGGTCCCTAGGAACCTGCACTCCTCTCCCCTCTGCTCTCCTCTCCCCTCTGCTCTCCCCAGGACTGTTTTGAGGGTTACCCTATGCCCTTTGGCAGTGATGGATAGAGTGTTGTGCTAATGTTGGGCACCTCCATTATTCATGTCCCCATTCTCTGTCCTGAGCTATAATTGCAGCATCCTGGAAGTATAAGCAAAAAATGGTATTACAGAGGAAACTTTCATCTCGCTGATTATAATCCCTGATAAAAGGCAGGCTTTTCTATTCATCTAGGGTACCTTCCACCAGAGGGACATTCATTCAGGGCCCACATCCAGACAACATCCCACAAAAACAGAATACATGGCCCCTGGGATCTATAACTTCAGACTGAAGAAGCTGAGGTGATAATCACCTCACTTCACTGATATGATAATAACCATAGCAATCCTTAATCAGTCTATTACAGGCATAAATTCAGAATTCCACTGGAGAGAGTCTGTGCCCAGGAATTCCTGACTGTCGGGACCCAGATGAGCTCTGCTGAATATAAAGTATTCCAGCATATTCTCACTCTCTCACTGAGCCTATTATAATCCAATTCATGCTTATTCAGAAATGCCCTGGATTTGTCAGAGTCATCTCTTTCCTCCTTTTCAGTTCTTAAAGCAAAACTCAAAAGAGAGTATTCAGTATCTAAAGGATACTGGCCAAAGATTTATTGTTCAAAATGTGTAATTATAGGGATTTTTGTCCTAATTAACAAAGGGGCAGAACAAGTGACAAGCCCATCAGAGCACAATAAAAGCATCAATTTGGGCTCCAAGACAGTCCATTACTGTAGCTGATCGTGGTTTCTATTAAGTCCTAGAGCTACAAAGGTTGTAACTTTGCCATCTGCTACTTCATCAAATGGTTTATAGGAAAGTTTCTGGCCTGGAGAAAAACTATATTGCAGCCACAGGCTGCTTGCTTCTCTTCTTTTTAAATTAAGACTTTTCATGGAAGTCTAGGATCCAAGCTCAATTGCAGGGGAAAAGTAAATTTATGTAGTGTAGTAGCCACAAACCCTGGTACTCATAACTGTAAAAGTTCTGTGCTTAGTCACTCAGTCATGTCTGACTCTGCAATCCCATGCATTATAGCCTGCCAGGCTCCTCTGTCCATGGGGATTCTCCAGGCAAGAAAACTGGAGTGGGTTGCCATGCCCTTCTCCAGGGGATCTTTCCATCCCAGGGATCAAACCCAGGTTTCCCATATTGCAGGCATATTCTGTACCATCTGAGCACCCACAAACTTTGGTATTCATAACTGAAAAAGTTCAGCCTTGATTTATTTCAAAGTTGCTATACTTTGGGCACTGTTCTGGGGGCTTCCCAGGTAGAGCTAGTAGTAAAGAAAAAACCTGCCTACCAATGCAGGAGACACATTGGGTGGAGAAGATCCCCTGAAGNCAGATGTTTGCCAGAGGAGAGGCGGGCTGGGGAGGAGTGAAATAGGTGAGGGATACTAAGAGGTACAAATTTCTACTTACAGAATAAATGAGTCTCAGGGAAGAAATGTACAGTGTGGGGAATACAGTCAATGATATTGTAATTTTTTTTTTTTTTTTTTTGGCCATGGTGCATGGATTGCAGGATTGATCTTAGTTCCCTGACCAGAGATTGAACCCAGGCCCTTGGCAGTGAAAGTGCAAAGTCCTAACCACTGGACTGCCAAGGAACTCCCAATGTTGTAATATCTTTGTACAGTGACATATGTTAACTAGACGTACCACAGTGATCATTTTGTAATAAATACAAATACTGAATCATTATGTTGTGCAACTGGAACTAACGTAATGATGTAGGTCAATGATATTTCAATTAAAAATTACACAGACCCTGGGAGGAAATACATCAAAATGCTAATGATAGTTACCTCTGGTGAGTAGAGATTATGGGTGACTGTTAATTTTTACTTTATGCTTTTATGTATTTCTCATTATTGGCCATGAACATATATTGCTTATAAAATTTAAAATAAAATAATAAATGTCATTAAATTTTTTAATATGTATTTCTGATAAAAGCACAATGAATCCACTTCCCCCCAGGCCACACTGACCAGGTTTGCTTCCCATGTGCATCCTTAGACCTAACACCTGCAAAGACCAATCGTGAGACATCTCAGGTTGGGAGTAAGACTGACTTTCCTGGAGAACAAGAGAGTGTTATTTGCTAAACATCACGGTACTGTTTCCAGGAAAGAAGGGATGAAAGGACTGGCTGTTGAGAAACCAGTGAACAGTAATAAAATCTATGTCCTCTAGCCAAAGATCACCAAAAACAATGCACCTATATTTGAACTAACTGGGCTCACTGCAGTGAGGGGGATGCACACCACGGGGAACTGTGGGGCCGCTCAGTGAGACAGTGGTCAGGAGGTTCCCTGATGGTCCAGTGGCTAAGTCTCTGGGCTCCCAGTGCAGGGGGCCTGGGGTTCAATCCCTGGCCAGGGAACTAGATCCCACACGCTGCAACTAAAGATTCTGTATGCTGCAACTAAGACCTGGAGTAGCCAAATAGTTAAATAAAAATAAATTTTTTTCAAAGTGTGCAAAACGATTACTTCTATAGAGTGGGCATCGGTTAGGTGATCTGAGGCAGGGTTGAAGAACTTTGCTATAGACTGGATGCCATCAGGAGAGAAGGGCAATTTTAGCCTAGATTCTTAGTAAATCTTGATCTACAAGGTATGAAGTGAGGCCAGGGCTGTGACAGTCACTCATATTAGCCAGGACGGGAATGTTTCCCACTTGTGGCTTGTTTTTGTCTGCAGCTGGACAAAACTATCAGGTTCCCTCATTTGTGTTTTCTCTCACTCCAGCACAGTTACAGGACGCCCTCCTCTGATGTGATGCTCTCTGTGGATATACGTTCTATGTCCATTTGACTTGGTGGTCAGTGTCCTCCCAGTTCTCAAAGGTCAAGAACTGCTTTCCTCCTTTTCGGGAGTTCTATCCAGATGGTGGAGATGAGGTGAGAGTCCAGAATATTGCTGTTACTCGCATCTAATATTTTTGATGTTTTGAATACCTACTAAGAGGCACAAATTTGACAAGGTTTCACTACTTAACTATTTTTACAGAAAAGAATAGGTTTGTATTGAAACTGATGAAATAGTTCATTCTCTGTGCAGGAAATGATGACACCCCCCCCCTACACACACACACATTCCTCAATTCCCCCAGGAAACCTCAACAGCGGTTCTGTTTGCAATAACCATGGAGGGCTTTGTTTGTCTTCCCTAATACTCACAAATACTGATTTCTATCAGTAGGTTTATTTCAATGGCAAACAAAAAAGAGCTCCCCCAAATGAGCATTTCTAAGCCTAGTTTCTGGCCAAAAGGAACATTTCCTTTTCAGTTGTAATTCTCTCCAAAAAAAGTACTTCAAGGGAAGCCTGAGACACAGCACACGTGACTCAGCCCATGGTGGCTTTATGTCACATTTCAGCTCCAACCAGGGCTGAGTCACACAACACAGAAACCAACAGAAACAAAAAGCCCCATTCCGTCTGGAAAGAGTAGCCTTCAGGTCTCAGTGGACAATGGAAAGGAAAGAATACTTCTCAGAAACAGAAAATGAGGCTTTCTCTATGCCTAATTTGGAGAAGGCGATGGCACCCCACTCCAGTACTCTTGCCTGGAAAATTCCATGGACAGAGAAGCCTGGTAGGCTGCAGTCCGTGGGGTCGCTAAGAGTCAGACACGACTGAGCGACTTCCCTTTCACTTTTCACTTTCATGCATTAGAGAAGGAAATGGCAACCCACTCCAGTATTCTTGCCTGGAGAATCCCAGGGATGGGGGAGCCTGGTGGGCTGCCGGCTATGGGGTTGCACAGAGTCGGACACGACTGAAGCAACTTAGCAGCAGCAGCTATGCCTAATTTACTACCTGAGCTTCCTTGGTGGTTCAGATGGTAAAGAATCTGCCTGCAATGCGGGAGACCCGGCTCAATCCCTGGGTCAGGAAGATCCCCTGGAGCAGGGCATGGCTACCCTCTCCCGTATTCTTGGCTGGAGAATTCCATGGACAGAGCAGCCTGGCGGGCTACAGCGCATAGGATCACAGAGTCAGATAGGACTACGCAACTAACACTTGCACACTTTTACTTTCAATTTACCTTCAGGGTGCTGTCCTTCTGAGCTTTCTCACCATTTTAACCCTCTCAGCTCAAGGAAACCTAAAAAGAGGTATAAACTGGCAATCATTTTCTGCAAATCACCTGTTTGGTAACTGTCTCCTACACACTCCTGACTTGGACACAGAAGACAGTCTGGAGAGCCAGAGAGCCCAGGAATGAGACACAGCAGGGCCGCAGCCACGCCAGTGTCACGTGACATACGGAGGTAGTCAGTAGGCAGAGCTTACCTACCTAAGAATGTGTCCTGTGGTATGATCGCTCAATGGGGCTGAGAATTCACTCTCTGCACTCCACTAGCCTTTTGCATCCCCTGCTGCCCACACTGCCATACACTTCTTTTTTAGTATTTATATATTTGGCAGCGCCAGGTCTTCCTTGTGGCACATGGGATCTTTAGTCAGGGTATGTGAACTTTTAGTTGCAGCATATGGAATCTAGTTCCCTGACCAGGGATCAAACCCAGGTCCTCTACATTGAGAGCTCAAAATCTTAGCCACTGGACCACCAGGGAAGTCCTATTATCATGCACTTGTTTAATCCATGGCCAGTTGGTCAGAGTAACCCTTCCTTCTGATTTCTGGAGAATTATTCCTTGATAGGGGCTTCCCAGGTGGTGCTAGCGGTAAAGAACCCACCTTCCAAAGCAGGAGACAAGACGTAAGAGACACGGGTTTGGTCCCTGGGTCCAGAAGATCCTCTGGAGGAGGGCTTGCCAACCCACTCCAGTGTTCTTGCCTGGAAAAACTCATGGACAGAGAAGCCTGGCGGGCTACAGTCCATAGGATCGCAAAGAGTCAGACACGACTAAAGTGACTTAGCATGCATGCCCACATTCCTTGATAAAGCCTTTCAGGTAAAACTTCACAAGAGCTCATTCCCTGCCTTCGAATAGGGACACACATATTTAAAATCAAATGCCTGCCTAGAAAATCTCTACATTGTCACTTGTACGATGAATCAGCTCTACATAATGATCATATTATAAATATCACTATAGACATACAAGTTCAAAAGCTGTGGCCCCCTTCTAGTGTAGAGGCTCTCTCCTCTGCTGAGCTGGTAAATCATGGTCCCTAGGAACCTGCACTCCTCTCCCCTCTGCTCTCCTCTCCCCTCTGCTCTCCCCAGGACTGTTTTGAGGGTTACCCTATGCCCTTTGGCAGTGATGGATAGAGTGTTGTGCTAATGTTGGGCACCTCCATTATTCATGTCCCCATTCTCTGTCCTGAGCTATAATTGCAGCATCCTGGAAGTATAAGCAAAAAATGGTATTACAGAGGAAACTTTCATCTCGCTGATTATAATCCCTGATAAAAGGCAGGCTTTTCTATTCATCTAGGGTACCTTCCACCAGAGGGACATTCATTCAGGGCCCACATCCAGACAACATCCCACAAAAACAGAATACATGGCCCCTGGGATCTATAACTTCAGACTGAAGAAGCTGAGGTGATAATCACCTCACTTCACTGATATGATAATAACCATAGCAATCCTTAATCAGTCTATTACAGGCATAAATTCAGAATTCCACTGGAGAGAGTCTGTGCCCAGGAATTCCTGACTGTCGGGACCCAGATGAGCTCTGCTGAATATAAAGTATTCCAGCATATTCTCACTCTCTCACTGAGCCTATTATAATCCAATTCATGCTTATTCAGAAATGCCCTGGATTTGTCAGAGTCATCTCTTTCCTCCTTTTCAGTTCTTAAAGCAATACTCAAAAGAGAGTATTCAGTATCTAAAGGATACTGGCCAAAGATTTATTGTTCAAAATGTGTAATTATAGGGATTTTTGTCCTAATTAACAAAGGGGCAGAACAAGTGACAAGCCCATCAGAGCACAATAAAAGCATCAATTTGGGTTCCAAGACAGTCCATTACTGTAGCTGATCGTGGTTTCTATTAAGTCCTAGAGCTACAAAGGTTGTAACTTTGCCATCTGCTACTTCATCAAATGGTTTATAGGAAAGTTTCTGGCCTGGAGAAAAACTATATTGCAGCCACAGGCTGCTTGCTTCTCTTCTTTTTAAATTAAGACTTTTCATGGAAGTCTAGGATCCAAGCTCAATTGCAGGGGAAAAGTAAATTTATGTAGTGTAGTAGCCACAAACCCTGGTACTCATAACTGTAAAAGTTCTGTGCTTAGTCACTCAGTCATGTCTGACTCTGCAATCCCATGCATTATAGCCTGCCAGGCTCCTCTGTCCATGGGGATTCTCCAGGCAAGAAAACTGGAGTGGGTTGCCATGCCCTTCTCCAGGGGATCTTTCCATCCCAGGGATCAAACCCAGGTTTCCCATATTGCAGGCATATTCTGTACCATCTGAGCACCCACAAACTTTGGTATTCATAACTGAAAAAGTTCAGCCTTGATTTATTTCAAAGTTGCTATACTTTGGGCACTGTTCTGGGGGCTTCCCAGGTAGAGCTAGTAGTAAAGAAAAAACCTGCCTACCAATGCAGGAGACACATTGGGTGGAGAAGATCCCCTGAAGGAGGGCATGGCAACCCATTCTTGCCCGGAAAATCCCATAGACAGAGGGGCCTGGTGGGCTACAGTTCAAAGGGTTGCAAAGAGTCAGACATGACTGAAGCGACTTATACATGTACCCAGGCACTGTCTAGTCACTGGGTATATCTAGATAAAGGACACAGAATGAAACCTGGCCCATTAGCCATTGGCAAGTCTTTGCATTCACCACATATCTGAAATATATCTGTCTCTCCAGACAGAAATAGCCAACCTCCCTCCAGGCTGCCACTGGAAGCCAGTACCCAACNAAGAGTCAGACATGACTGAAGCGACTTACACATGTACCCGGGCACTGTCTAGTCACTGGGTATATCTAGATAAAGGACACAGAATGAAACCTGGCCCATTAGCCATTGGCAAGTCTTTGCATTCACCACATATCTGAAATATATCTGTCTCTCCAGACAGAAATAGCCAACCTCCCTCCAGGCTGCCACTGGAAGCCAGTACCCAACCTCTTTACAGGTGCAGAGACATTACAGGAGGTAGGTAAAAGCAGAGCCTTCACCACTCCATCTCCCCTGGTTCTCCTGGACTCTACTTCCCTTGCTGAGTTAACAGTAGAACCGTCTCTAGTCCAAGATTGCCTCTCAGACCACAGTCAGAGAGAAGAGAGTNCCCTTTTCGGCTGCATACACAGAACGCCTACTTCAGGCATCTGAGAAGCCCTAGGCAGGAAGTGAGGGCGGTAAGGAGCTGCCAGTTTGCACCAGGTGGACGGGGCCTGGGTGGACCTGGTTACCACGTGTCAGCATCAGCGGCAAGATCCGGATCACATTTGATCTGATGGGTACACTTGAGATGGGTCAGAGCATGGGCTAAAGGTTTCATCATTCTTTTATTTAACCCTCCCTATAAGGCAGGCATTGCTATGCCCACCTTACAGCAAAGGGAATGAGGGTTAGAGGCCCAAAATGAGACAGCTGGGAAGTGGCAAGGTTAAGGACTTGTCTACTTCTTTTCTGATCTGAGCCCATGCTTACCCACAGTTTTCGGCTATATTCAACACGTTAAAATAGATGGTAACTCAGAAAGTTAGTTCAGGAGGCCATACCAAAGACTTTAAAATACTTATTAATTTTATTTCTATTCTAGAAATCTAACTTAAGGAAACAATCAGAAATGTACACGAAAAAATGATGTTTATCCTAGTCTTATTTATAATGGAAAAGATGTAAAGATACATAGATAAAGTATCATACAACTATTTAAAATTATGACTGTGGGAATTCCATGGTGGTCCAGTGCTTAGGATTCAGTGCTTCCACTGGCAGGGCCTTGGGTTCAATTGCTGGTGGGGAAATATGATCCCACAAGTTGCATAGGGTGGCCAAAAAATAAATAAATAAAATTATGGCTATGAAGGGCTCCCTTGGTGGCTCAGATGGTAAAGAATCTGCCTGCAATTCAGGAGACCAGGTTCGATCCCTGGATCAGGAAGATCCCCTGGAGAAGGGAATGGCAACCCACTCCAGTTCTTGCTAAGAAAACCCCGTGGACAGAGGAGCCTGGTGGGCTATAGTTCATGGGGTCCCAAAGAGTCAGACACAACTGAGTGAGTGAGCCTGCATACACTCATGCAAGGTAATACTAATTTTCTTCCTTATACTTTTCACTATTTTTAAAAATTTCCACAAAAACGTATATTACTTTTACAAGCAGTGGCATTTTTATTTGATTTTAATAGGCAGTAGGTGAAGTGACTGTTACCTGCCAGGGACTCCCCACTGGTGCCCTAAGTCACCTTCCAGCACCATCTGGGCTGGGTGGTCTGTCCTGCCATGCACCCCTCACAGCAGCTGCTGTCAGTGTGGTCACTGAGGAGGGGTCCTTTGTGGTTGAGAGAAGGCTTTGTGTCCTTCACAAAAATCCTCCTTCAAACATTCTGCTTGGAACCTACAACTATGTCTCTACTCCCAGGCTCCAGAGACACCTCTGCATCCCAAACTGGGCATCACCATAGCCTGGCCACTGCTCTGTGTGTCCACTGCAGGACTAATGATCCCACTATGCTTGTGTTTGAGAAGATCTTAACTGGGGACAACCCAGCTGCAAGTCTGGCCTGTCAACATGAGCTCTTTGTCCTGAGGGCTACAGTTTTCCCGGCATTCCCTGAAGCCCCAGGACTTTTCCTGGTGCCTGGAGAAGATCAGGATGTAGGAGGGAAAAGGGCAATGGTTCTACACCTTCTCACTCTTTACTAGTGCCCCAGTGGGTACAGTTGGTCCTTTGTATCCACAGGTTCTGCATCTGAGGATTTAGCCAACCATAGATTAAAAATATTTATAGAGAAAAAAAAATTACATAAAGCTCCAGAAAGCAAAATTTGGATTTTCCACACACCACTAATTATTTGCATGCACTTACCCTGTATGATGTGCTATAAATAATCTAGAAATGACTTAAAGGATACAGAAGGATGTGCGTAGGTTGTATGCAAATACTATATGTGTGTGTGTTAGTTGCTTAGTCGTGCCCAACTCTTTGCAACCCCATAGACTGTAGCCCACCAGGCCCCTCTGTCCTTGGGATTCTCCAGGCAAGAACATTGGAGTGGAAGAACACGTTTCCTTCTCCAAAAAGAATTATAGAAAGAAATAAAGTGAAGTCGCTCAATCTTGTCCGACTCTTTGCGACCCCATGGACTGTAGCCTACCAGGCTCCTCCATCCATGGAATTTTCCAGGCAAGGGTACTGGAGTGGGTTGCCATTTCCTTCTCCAGAAAATACTATATGATTTTCTACAAAGGACCTGAGCATCCTCAGATTTTGATATTGGAGGTAATATTTGGAGCCAATCTCCTGCGGTCCCCAAGGGATAACAGGAGGATGGTAGTTCTACTTTCACACCTTGCACCAAGGTGCTTCAGTTATGTCCAACTCTTTGTGACCCTGTGGACTGTAGCCTTCCAGGCTCCTCTGTCCATGTGATTCTCCAGGAAAGAATACATGTCAGGGGACCTTCCCAACCTTAGCCAACCCAATCTCCTTTATTCCCAATGGAGAGATTCTTCACCAATAGGATTTCCCACTTCTGAGTCTGCCATTAGGTCCCACTCTTTCTTAGGGACAGAAGTACTCTCTGCTACATCTCTCATCATTACTGTGTGACTATTTCTCTCACCATTTTATCTGTGGAGTCTCTCTCTTTATGTCCCTCCTAGAAATAATTCCTGGAGACCCCAAGCTAGAAGACTATCATGCTCTGAATAGACATGGCTCAGGGCCCCATAATGATGTTTCAAAAGGCCTCACAGTTCCCCTTTGTCTTTTAATAAACACTCTGAACAATTTCAAGGAAACAGTTGCTTAGCAGGGTGCACAATGGAGGGGATGAACCTGAAAATTCTGGCTATAACCTGAAGCACATTTGCAGTTCTATCTCACTACACATTATCTGACACCAAAAGATACTCTGACAAGAGTCACTTAGAAGAAACCTTGAAACCAATGGTTCACTATTTTAGTGGTTGTGTGGCACATTTTAAACAGCATCCTGCTGTCTAGAGAATTTCCCCCACTATGAGGTCTACCTTTCCAAAGGGACTGTGAAATCTACCCAGCATCCTTTGCAATGAGGTGATGGCAAATGGCAAATGTTTCTCAGTTTCACTGCTTTGTATCACTTGCCAATTTCCATGGTGTAAATCCTCCTACTATGGCCTCCTTCAGGTTACCAACAGTTTATAAACTAACCTATAACATCCCTGAAACTTAACCATCGCCTCTCAAAGCTAGCTTCAGCCAGCTTCAACATTTCACCAGACAGGCAGGTGACTCAGATTCCATAATCAGATGCACCTGCATGAAACACAATCTTTGAAGAGAGAACAGAAAAATATTGGAAGCAAGCTCCACAAGGAATCTATGCTTTTGAAGCTGGCAGAGGAACCATCCTGTCTTGGAGTGTGGAAGACGCAGTGGCTCCAGGGTCCCATCCCAGGACCCATAGTATGAGTTGCTATGTCTGCCCCACCTCCCTAGCAACATGAGCAGGAAACATGAGGAGTGCTGGAACACTAACTTCAGGGCCTCCAAGCCCACCTGGAGGTTCCTTATATTCTTCTTTAATAAATCCCTTTTGTGTTTTGACTGAATACCGTGAATTCCCTTATTTGCAAAAAAGAGCACTAGTTGATTCTGTTTGAGGCAGAGATCCATAATTGTAAGCAGAGTTAAATATTGCTTCCATTAAAGCTGTCTTTACAGTCTGTGATTTTCCTCATGGGAGTGAAAAATGCAGGTTTCATTTAATCCCACCACTCCCAATCCATAGAAGCGGTGGACAGAAACAACCTCAAACTCCAATTACACTGCAGCTCAGGATGTAGCAAGGGTGCAGCTTTATTGTGCAATGAGGCATCTAATGGGAGGCCCAAAAAAGACTTGGG
>SJYW01018463.1:3473-17768 GCA_006410735.1 Raphicerus campestris | reverse complement strand
GCTACCCCATGGACTGCAGCCTTCTAGGCCCCTCCTGTCTCTTATACACATCTGCCTTGCCACACAGCACACAGGATCTTAGTTCCCCTACCAGGGATCAAACCTGTGCCTCTTGCAGTGAAAAATGTGGAGGTCTAACCACTGGACCACCAGAGAATTCCCAAAGGTCCCATCCTTGAAAATATATATTTAAAAGTCTAACAGAAAATCACAGGTATATATACAACTTACATGTTTAAACGTGCAGGAGTAACACTGTCATGAAATGTTTAATAAAAAATTTAAGGCACAGTTTTAGGCCAAAAAATTCTCCAAAATGCCTAGGGGATATGAAGAGAAGGTGAGAGAAAGGTAGACCATTTTGCTGAAAGTCATATCTTCCCCCACTGTCTCTCACATCCATAAACCTCCTGTGTCCCTAACAGAAAGTTCTCTAAAGATCGCTCTGCCCAGGCAGTTTCCAAACACAGATATTTCTTACCATGTCTGGAAGGTATGGTGGAGTTTAAAATATTAATAAATAAGCTCGAAGGAGAGCTATTTATAAGACACCATCCTAAGCACCTTGAATTAGTTGTTTCGTTTCATTCTTACAACTTTTGTGCTGTAGGCATGATCATTATTGTCATTTTATAGATGAGGGAAGTAGATGTAAGCAAACTGTCCATGCTCGCAGTGAGTTAGTAGCAGGGGTTAGACAAGAACAGTAGAATAGAAGCCTGACTCCAGAGTCTATACTTTTCAGGACTGGGCCACACTGACAGTACTTGACCAGGGTCAGATCAAAGACAGAGGAAGGAAATTCTGAGTGTTTCAAGGAAGCTGCCTGCCATATGCATAAGGACCTATTCAAAATCCAGGATTTTCAGAGAATCTCGCAGAGCTTTACAGGGGGCTGGGTTTCCTCTTTAGCTAGTGAGGTCTCATGTGTGATGCATGGATGGTGGTAGTGATGTGGACCATATCCACAGTCTGTGGCCTGAAGATTCACAAACTATATCTGTAAAAAGGATACAGTTCTTATGACAGAGAATGGATTCTGTCATTGTCATCTGATCCTTTTACATCTTCATTAAAAACCAGCCAAAAAGGCATCAACTGATGCTGAAACTGAAGCTCCAATACTTTGGCCACCTGATGCAAAAAGTTGACTCATTTGAAAAGACCTTGATGCTGGAGAAGACTGAGGGCAGGAGGAGAAGGGGGATGACAGAGGATGAGATGGTTGGATGATATCACTGACTCAATGACGTGAGTTTGAGTAAACTCAGAGATAGTAAAGGACAGGGAAGCCTGGCATGCTACATTCCATGTAGTTGCAAAGAGTTGGGCACGACTTAGCAACTGAACAACAACTAATAGTTAAAACTTCCAGTTGAAAAGTTTCAACTTTCTAGTTGAAAATGTCTAGTAGTTAAAACTTCACCTTCCAGTGCAGGGGGTATGGGTTCCATTCCTGCTCAGGGAGCTAGGATCCGACATGCCTCAGGGCCAAAGAAACGAAATAAAAAACAGAATAAACATTGCGACAAATTCAATAAAGACTAAAAATGGTCCACATCAAAATAAAGAAAAACACTTTAAAAAAACCTGCTAAGAGAACACCTTCTGGGGTTTCTGCTGGAAAGCAGGGACCGAGGGTGCTTGCTGAAGGAGCCCTGACTCCATTCCCTCTCCTCCACCATCTTGCTTTCTCAAGTTTCACAAGAGCTGAAGTGTCTTCCCTGAGACAGTGCAGCAGCGTCCCGGGCTCAAATCCTAACCTAGCACTCTAGGTCCAAACCCCGAGTCTCTGTGACAACCTGGAGGGATCGGGTAGNTACCAGGGATCAAACCTGTGCCTCTTGCAGTGAAAAATGTGGAGGTCTAACCACTGGACCACCAGAGAATTCCCAAAGGTCCCATCCTTGAAAATATATATTTAAAAGTCTAACAGAAAATCACAGGTATATATACAACTTACATGTTTAAACGTGCAGGAGTAACACTGTCATGAAATGTTTAATAAAAAACATTTATATGGCAGAGGCCATCACAATATTGCAAAGTAATTATCTTCTACTTAAAATAAGTAAATTACTTTAAAAAAAAAAAAAAAAACACCTTAGGCCAGCTAGCTGACCTCTCTGAATTTCAGTTTTTTAATCTGTGAAAAGAAGATAAACATTCCTCACTCACAGGAATGATATGAGGATTAAATGAAAACAGTATTTAACAAAGGTCCAGGGAGACTAAATGCTCAATACAGAGTAACTACTTAAACTGTCACAAAAGTCCACATCTCTTCCTAGATCATTTATGCATTAATTCTGCTATGCACACATCCCTTCAACAAACATTTCTGGTTGTGCGATTTTGCTTTGTGTATACACATATCCAACAGGACACTGATGGATGGGAGATGTGGATGTGTGTTATCTGGCCCGTGCTCTCATTCTCTGCAAAAGCAGTATCTGAGAGGTGCAGGCCAGCCGCTGCCGTCTGTTTTCACAGAGACCTCAACTACAGAGCAAGGCCCAGGGATCCAGGGAATAGAGCTATCTCTTCCTCCATGCTCTTTATCTTTTCTCTTGAAACAGCAAGGGCATGGTTTCTTTTCACACCAGAATAAATGGGATGCAGAAAGCTTCCCTTCCGCTTACAGCCTCACTGCCATCCCTCTGTCATCTGTGCATCAGGTGCCCGGCTCTCTGTATCTTTCAGCATTGTGCTATCTCAAGACTGTCCATACCAGAAGGCAGAGAATCAAGTCCGCATCCAAAAGCCACACTGAAAGAGTAAAACTCAGACAAAAGGCTGTGCCTATTCTGAAGGGTGAGCACCGCCAGCCCCATCGGCTCAGGTTAAGACTGAATGATACCTTTCTAAAGAAATGTTATATGGGTTGCATTTTCTGACTTGCCCCCAGGGAAGAGATAGCTCTATTCCTAGATCCCTGGGCCTCGCTCTGTAGTTGACGTCCCTGTGAAAGCTGATGGCAGCGGCCAGCANACTCAGACAAAAGGCTGTGCCTATTCTGAAGGGTGAGCACCGCCAGCCCCATCGGCTCAGGTTAAGACTGAATGATGCCTTTCTAAAGAAATGTTATATGGGTTGCATTTTCTGACTTGCCCCCAGGGAAGAAATAGCTCTATTCCTAGATCCCTGGGCCTCGCTCTGTAGTTGACGTCCATGTGAAAGCTGATGGCAGCGGCCAGCGTGCACCTTTCAGATACTGCTTTTGCAGAGAACGTGAACATGGGCCCAATAATACACACCCACATCTCCCATCCATCAGTGTCCTGTTGGATACGTGTATACACAAAGCAAAAGCGCACAACCAGCAAAAGCGCACAACCAGAAATGTTTGCTGAAAGGATGTGTGCATAGAGGAATTAATGCATAAATAATCTAGGAAGAGATGTGGACTTTTATGACAGTTTAAATAGTTACTCTGTATTGAGCATTTATTGGTTGGCACTTTTCATGAATTTTTGATGTTTATTCATAGAAATAAATGGACTGTTTGATCTTTCTGGATTTCCTGTTCAGTGAATAATCAAGAAATGAAGGAAAGCAAATACATAATTTAAAGCCCTCAGACCACTAGTTTCAACTGTAAAAAACTGATAAGAAACCAACAGACTCTGTTCTTTAGCCAACTGTTATGTTTACCATTTATTATGTCCATATACCTAGCTACCAGCTCCCTGCCTTCAAATCCATGGACTAGAGCAGGGTTTCTCAAACTCAGCATTATTGACCTTCAGTTAAGTTCAGTTCAGTTCAGTCGCTCAGTTGTGTCCAACTCTTTGCGACCCCATGAACCACAGCACACCAGGCCTCCCTGTCCATCACCAATGCCCGGAGTTCACTCAGACTCACATCCATCCAGTCAGTGATGCCATCCAGCCATCTCATCCTCTGTCATCCCCTTCTCCTCCTGCACCCAGTCCTTCCCAGCAGCAGTCTTTTCCAATGAGTCAACTCTTCGCATGAGGTGGCCAAAGTACTGGAGTTTCAGCTTTAGCATCATTCCTTCCAAAGAAATCCCAGGGTTGATCTCCTTCAGAATGGATTGGTTGGATCTCCTTGCAGTCCAAGGGACTCTCAAGAGTCTTCTCCAACACCACAGTTCAAAAGCACCAATTCTTTGGCACTCAGCCTTCTTCACAGTCCAACTCTCACATCCATACATGACCACAGGAAAAACCATGGCCTTAGGTAAGCCTAAAATTTCCTTGCCATCTTCATCACCTCTAGGAAGTCCATTGCTCAGAAGCAGGAGGATTGCTTAAGGAAAGGAGAATGAAGGGCCAAAACCGAAAATGACAATGGAAGGGAAGCAGGACAGGACAGAATACCTCAGTGATCTCCTGGGGCAAGAAGTCTGCACAGCTCTGAAGGACCTTGATGATCTTCTGGTGGTGTGAGGGGTTCTCTGCAAAGCAAATTTCCAGCTGCCGAAGAAACTTGCGACTCTTCTCAAAAGCCTGCTGCTCTTCAAACTACCAGAGTGGAAAGAGGGCAAAAAAGAGGAGTCATCTATGCAGCCCGAGAAGAACTTGAGAGATCTACACATAAAAACCAAGAAAAAATGTGCTGGAGGCATAGCGGATGACAAGGTTCTGGTTTAAAACAGTGAGATCCTTTTTTTTTTTTTGGTCTCACCACAAGGTTTGTGGATCTTAGTTCTGCAATCAGGGATTGAACCTGGGCCCCAGCAGTGAAAGTGCCAAGCCCTAACCACTGGACTGCCAGGGAATTCCCTGTAAGATTTTTTTTTTTAAGACCCTAGCATCTATCTACCTTGGGTTACTGGGGTCTACCAACTTAAGAAAACTAAGATGTAAATGAAAGATTTAAGAGTTATATATCTCAAGTTGCTTATAGTTTTCAAAGATGGTGAGATCAGACACATGCCAGTTTACAAAGTATTTTCATGTATGTATTCATTTGATCCTCATAATGATAAAGAAAAAATTATGTATAATCATCCCATGACCACTAACTGCTTTAAGACTACTTAAATAGTAGCAATATAATAACAATATGAACATAATAATACAATAATATCTATTACTCCTGTGTTTATCCATCATGACAATAAACCCAGAACTACGGGGATATCCCTCAAGTTCAGACACTTATTCTCCAACATTTCAAATGCCACGTAACCACCATGGCCTTCCCAGACCACTGTGTATAAAACTGCAACATTATCACTATAAAGCATTAAATATATTTTACTGTTTATATATATTTTATCACTTTTATAACATATACATTTATAACATACAATATACTATTTAATATCTGACTTTTCCCATGAGAATATAGGCTCCATGAAGGCAAAAGATTTTAGTCTTTTATAATTATTACATTTCTAGTACCTAGAACTCTGCGTGAAACAGCAGGTACTCAATAAATATTTGTTGAATGAAAGCCTATTTTGCAACAGTGAGGAGCAAAGGGTTATGATGTACCTAACTCATATGGTCTCCACTCAATGGTCAAACCTTTCACTCCACACGGAAAGAAAAGGAGAGAACAGGAGCTGGGAAGACCATCCCTTGAAAAGGGGGTGGCTCTCGTGACCCTGGTCTAGGGGAAAGCTATCTACGGAAACAGCCAGGAGCCTGGAACAGTCCTAATCAACACTACTCAAGCCTAGTCTTGCTCTGACCCAGGTATCCTACTGTGTGGTCTTTGCCCACGTCTCTACTTACTAATCCACAGGCCAGTGCTTGCTCAGGCAATAGGAAAGCAGCAAAGTCCTTCAACAGCTGAGGCCAGTCTTGGAGCAGAATTTGCAGGCTCTTATAGAGATCCACAGCTGTCTGCCTCTGAGTGCTTGACTCAAACTCATAGATGACCTGAAGGAAGTCTTCATACTTGCCAGGGATATGCTGCAGGGCTTCTCGGACCTATATGAGAGGACTTTCAATCATCCAATCCCCTTTCTTTGGGCCCCAAGAAACAATGGGACAGAGGAAGGAGGAGTTACTGTTAAAGTGCTCCAGATTATCCATCAGAGGCTACTCTTCTGACAGGTCCTAAGATCTGATGATTAATGGAAGCCACAGGGCCATGAGCAAGGCAGAGCTTATTCTGACAGTGAGGAAAGGGAAATTTTATATTTTCCAGGGACCACAGTGCTACCCACAAAATCAGGAAAACTTTTCTCTAGCTCACAGCCTGAACCTCTCCTTCCTGGTTTCACCTCCATGTTGAAATAGACAAGGAGTGCTTGGTACATATATTTCAGCATGGTATCATCTGAGGGTAAATAATACGTAAATTAGGAATGTTAGTAAAATATCAGGAACAAGAAAACCCACGATTATTATTGCTAGAATTTCACTTGCTGGGGGTATAAAGAATTAGGTGGTTACCAAAAGAATGAGATAGGGACCACTGTGAAAAACAGGCAGCTTCATGACTCTGAAGATCACTGAGGTCCACTTTCTGGTCAGTCTACATGTTATTCCTCTGAAGCCAAGGGCTCAGGTAAGGGCCTTATTAGTCTACTCTCTCAGGGATGATGGTGAAATCACCTTACCCCAGTTTCAGGGCAACAGAGGCGTAGTATGATGGGCAGGAATAATAAATCAGCTGAAGACTGAACTCGGTGTCCTTGTAGTTTCACTCACACAGTTCTTTTGGTATTCCCAGGAAAACAAAGGTAGAGGCATAGAAAGCTACTGTGCAGCCTGAAAGGCAGACTTCATTTTAAAATCAGAGGGGATGGTAGGAACAAGAAGCAGCATCTGCCTACCCTGGTCAGATAAGCCTGAGCAAAGGCCAAATCCTTCTGCTCCCGGAGTGGATCTCGTTCGAGGATGTCCTCATCATACAGTAACAGCAGCTTAGAGGTGTCCTTGCTGGCCCGGGCCCGACTGCCCCGCTTGCTGCGAGCTCGATGATTACTCCGGCCCTTCCCAGTAGCTTTGATGCTCTCTCCTTAGGATACACATGAAAACAACTGTTTTTCTGTCCTTACAACCTCTGCTCTTCCCAACTCATCAAATGCACCCTCCCCATCAACTTCCCTAATCAACATTACATAGTAATTTGGGAGAAAAGCTGCTGGAAAAATGCTATGAAAGGTACATCTCTTCCTGTAAAGTCAGCTCTATGCAGAGTCAACATGACTGCACCAACTGGGATGATAATGAGCTGCTTAGCTACTGCATACTGAACACAGAAGTCTGAAGAGTGGGTGTGGTCTGATGCTGGGCTCTCAAGGGATTATGTCCTGGTGAGGAACAAGCAGCACTTTCTGAAATAAACATAGCTCTTGACCTAATACATGACATGTGAATTAAGTACCAGTATAAAACCCTGCATAAACAGAGTACAAATCTAGCAGCTGATGGAGGGTCAAATTTTTAATTTCTGGGCATCTCTTCTCTACAATGGTAGCATGTTAAAACATCTGTTTAGGAGAAGGGTGACTGGCAGGCAGGATCCAGAGGATTTCTTCTGGGAACTGGCACCTGTTTTACAAGCTAGCCACTCTGCACATATCCCTGCAGCAGTGAGGTCTCCTGAGACCCGCCCCTACTCAGGCCTGTCCTACTCACCTGGTGGGGTCCTGCTGGTCTCCACTTCCGGAGCAGCCTTTGGGGAGTCCAAGGTGGCAGGAGGCTTCTCGGCAGGGTCTCCGATGGCTTCGTCCATCATCTCATCCTCCTTCTGTAGGTTTTCCATTCCTTCTACTTCTTCCTCCTCTTCTTCCTCAGGCTCAGAATTCTCTTCCTGGGAGTTCTCTTCCTCAGACTCACCCTCCTGACTCATGCGCCTTTCAGATGCAAGCCAAGTCAGTTTCTCCATTGTTTCCTGCAAACCCCCCCAAAGAGTGTGCGTGAGGGCTGCAATAGCTCACCAAGGGCTGACTGCTCGGAGTTTTTCAGAAGGAGCTGCGGCTAATCAACTGGTGAGGGAGGGTGAGAAGCCGATGATAAAGGGGTTGATTGGGGATTTTTGGTTTTGCCTCTTGGCCACACTGTACAGCTTGAGGGATGTTAGTTCTGTGAAATGAAATATTTCTTGCCACATCGGAGGACAAAAAATGTCTCAGCTATCAGTGATGCATGGCCTCCTAATGTGAATGAGGGCTCTCAAAAGGGAACACAAGGCCTGTGATCCAGAAGATGCCAACGCCCAGTGATGGGTGAGGAACTGGAGGGGAATGCAAGAGCAGCCAACCACCATCCTCGCCACCCTTTAAGGTGACAGGAAACAGGATTTGGCCCCAGCCTGGAAAGTCCCAGGGACGGGGGAGCCTGGTGGGCTGCCGTCTATGGGGTTGCACAGAGTCAGACACGACTGAAGCACTTTAGCAGCAGCAGCAGCTCAGGTGCATAGGAAAGGAATGAGTTCAGTGAGCCCAGGGGCTCCATCTTAAATTCTTTAACTTGACTTGATATCCGGTTCTCCTTACTACTTAATAATAATCNCCTCAATCTTTCCCAGCATCAGGGTCTTTTCCAATAAGTCAGTTCTTCATATTAGGTGGCCAAAGTATTGGAGTTTCAGCTTCAGCATCAGTCCTTCGAATGAATATTCAGAATTGATTTCCTTTAGGATTAACTAAAGGTTGGATCTCCTTGCAGTCCAAGAGACTCTCAAGAGTCTTCTCCAACACCACAGTTCAAAAGCATCAATTCTTTGGTGCTCAGCTTTCTTTACAGTCCAAATCTCACATCCATACATGACTACTGGAAAAACCATAGCCTTGACTAGACAGCCCTTTGTTGGCAAAGAGATATCTTTGCTTTTTAATATGCTGTCTAGGTTGGTCACAGGTTTTCTTCCAAGGAGCAAGCGTCTTTTAACTTCATGACTGCAGGCACCATCTGCAGTGATTTTGGAGCCCCCCAAAATAAAGTATCTCATTGCTTCCATTGTTTCCCCATCTATTTGCCATGAAATGATGGGACCAGATGCCATGATCTTCATTTTTTGAATGCTGAGTTTTAGGCCAACTTTTTCACTCTCTTCTTTCACTTTCATCAAGAAGCTCTTTAGTTCTTCTTCGCTTTCTGCCATAAGGGTGGTGTCATCTGCATATCTGAGGTTATTGATATTTCTCCCGGCAATCTTGATTCCAGCTTGTGCTTCATCCAGCCCGGCACTTTGCATGATGTGTACTCTGCATATAAATTAAATAAGCAGGGTGACAACATACTGCATTGACATACTCCTTTCCCGATTTGGAACCAGTCTGTTGCTCCATGTACAGTTCTAATAGCTGAGGGAATAGCAAAGGAGGTGGGGTTTTGTTGTTTTGTTTTGTTTTGTTTTTTGTATTTTATGAACAGTGCTTTAGGAATACCAACACGTGATGGATGTTCACTGAAGGGTTGCTGCTTTAACTAGGATATCTCAAAGCATGGATAGAACCCAAAAGCCAACACAATCAAAAACTTCATGTACAGGATGCCCTGGCAAAATTTTGGCACCATTTGTACATTTCTAAAACCTGTTTAGTCAGTGTCATTAGTCTGTTCATCTAGTCCAGCAAGAACAATTTCTTACTCAAGGTTACTTTCTTTATTTAAAGAGCTTTGGAAATATCTTGGCTTGTATATACCCAAAATATAAACTAAGATTTCACATGTTCTGCACATACTTAAAGCCACAGTACAAGGCCTCACTCCCTCATCCCCATCAGAGTTCCAAAAATTACTGAAAGTGATCAAAATGCTCATTTCCCTTCTCAAAATCACAATACTGGGCTCTTGCTGGGCATTTAATAAAGCTTTTACCTCCCTTACTGACCTCAGGCTACAAGACTTATATAGAGCCATAATGACTTACTTTAAAAAGGTCAAGTTCAATTAAATGAAACATGACTCTTCCGTCATCAGCCAAATATGAGAGTGAGTTGTAAATTAAGAGTATGACTCCATTTTTGATGTTTGAGTGTTGACAGCTTTCAAGCCTCACCACTCCCACGTCTTCTTCTGTACCACATGTGGGCAAGCTGATAAGAGAGCTCTCCTCTGGCTCCAGCACAAGTTCAAACCACGTAAGCCTGCCCTAGGGTGAGTAGTCCCACCCTGTAATCAAAGTAAAAGCCAAGCCCATCTCCTTTTCCCTGCTGGCTCAGGGCATTTTCAGACCTACTTGGCTCCTGCTTAACTCTTCTTAGAAAGCCACATTTTGTGATTTAAGCCTTCAAATGCACAATTGTTTCTATATTATATCTCAGCTCTCTACCGGGATTCAAGTTTTACCTGAAACGTCCACCTCAGAAGCAACCATTAAAATTAAAAAGCCATAATTTACATACTAGCCAGAGAGATATAATTTTCAAAATAAAGGTGTACAAACACCTCTTTGTAAGGCAAGAATAGAGTCACAGATGTAGAGAATGGACTTGTCTCTAGCAGAGGAAGGACAGGGTGGAATGAATTGAGAGAATAGTGCTGACATACATATGACCATGTGTAAACTAGATTCTGAGTAGGAAGGGGCTGTATAGTACGGGGAACTCAGCTCAGGGCTCTGTGATGACTTAGAGGGGTGGGATGGGGCTGGGTTAGAGGGAGGCTCAAGAGAAGGGGTTATATGTATACACATAGCTGATTCTCATTGTTGTACAACAGAAACCAACACAACATTGTAAAGCAATTATCCACCAATTAAAATAATTTTAAAAGTTAATGTACAAATGCTAAAAGATAAGGGGTAAAAGGAATATTTTAATATTACTTCTGTTTCTGGCAAAACTGGAGTTAACAGGGACCAGATTTAACTTCCCAACTGAAACAACCAAAAACCTGTACAAAATGTATGAAGCAATGGTTTTCAGATACTGAATGTCAGGTAACACTGGACAGTGATCACTGAGAGAGACAGTATCGAGCATTTCGATTGTCTCAGTCTAGCATCNAACTGAAACAACCAAAAACCTGTACAAAATGTATGAAGCAATGGTTTTCAGATACTGAATGTCAGGTAACACTGGACAGTGATCACTGAGAGAGACAGTATCGAGCATTTCGATTGTCTCAGTCTAGCATCTGAGTACAGATGGGAATCCCAGGCAAAGACTGGTGATCTTTTTGAGTTGAGAAGACAAGTTGAGAGATGCAGTCAGGCTGAAACAGGCAGAGTTTGCAAGACAGAGTACTGAAGACTGGAGAGCATTCCTGAGACCTGCAGAAAGCCCCCCTTAAAAATGCAGTTGAGTATTGGTTAGTATACGCATGTAAGTATAAACCATTTGATGCCAGCAAAAACAACAACAACAAATAAAACCCACCTAAGGCTAAGAATAGTTCAAATTCCCATAAGACACAGTGGAAAACTTTGTAATTCACAGGATACTGGGTAAAGTATTTGGAAGAGTATTACTTCAGTAGTGAAGCAAATTAACCTGAGGCTAAAGGTTGCTCTGATTTATTCTAACAAAACTTAAGAACAACCTCAAAGAACAAACATAATATGAGTAAGCCCTGTACATTAAAGACTTCAAAATATTCTGCAAAAATTAAAAGACCTAGGTAAATGGAGACATGCACCATATTCATGGATTGGAAGACTTATTATTGTTCGGATGTCATTTTTCCCCAAATTATCTATAGATTAAAAGGAATCCCAAAGTCTCAATAGGCATTTTTGTAAAACCTCAAAGGACAGAGAACCACCAAAACAATTTTAATAAAGAAAGTTAAAAAAAAAAACGAATGTAGTTGAGGGATCTATCTTTTCAATTTCAAGGCCTATTATAAGGTTACAATAAATAATAACATAGTATTATTGAAAACACAGACCAGCTTAGAAAAATGAAATAGAGAACACAGAAATAGATCAGTACATATATGATTAATTTGTTTTCTACAGCTGTGCTAATGTAATGCAATTCAATAGGAAGATGAGAATCTTCTTAACAAATGGTGCTGGGACAACTGGATAGCCACATGGTTAGGGAACTTATACAAAATTAACTTGAAATGGATCATGAGCCTTAAATTACGAGCAAAAATTTCTAGCAGAAAATTCAAGAGATCTTCATCACCTTGTTTTTGCAAAGATTTTTTAATATAATACAAAAGACACAAACTATAAAAACATCACATTTTATTTCATCAAATTTAGAAACTTTTACTCTTCAAAAACTATTGGGAAAAAAACATTTTAAAAAACATTTTTCCAATAAAGGATTGATCTAGAATGAAAACATATATGTGTGTGCATATATACATATATGTGTTTCTTATAACTCAATAAAACAAACAACTCACTTTTTAAAGATGGAGTAAAAAACCGAACAGACTTCACCAAGAAAGATAAAGGAAGATATATGGATGGCAAATAGGTACATCAAAAGATGCTCAGCATCATTTGTCACTAGGGAAAGACAGATTAACATTAAAAATTCCAGAACAACTGGAATTCTCACACACTGGTACTAGAAATGTAAAATGGTACAATTACTTTGAAAAACAGTTTGACAATTTCTTTAAAAGGTATTTTATTCCTACTATATGATGGAAATTTTCTATTTCCAGGTTTTACCAAAGAGATAGGAAAGTATCAATCCACACATAAACTTATACTTGGATGTCTATGGAAGTTATGACTTATTTGTAATAGCCAGAATCTAAAAACAATCCAATGTTTTTCTCTTCTCTAATACAGAGTGATTATTAAGTACACATATTGTAATTGGGAAAGGAGTACGTCAAGGCTGTATATTGTCACCCTGCTTATTTAACTTATATACAGAGAAATGCTGGGCTGGATGAAGCACAAGCTGGAATCAAGAGTTCCAGGAGAAATATCAACAACCTCAGATATGCAGATGACACCACTTTAATGGCAGAAAGTGAAGAGGAACTAAAGAGTCTCTTGATGAAGGTGAAAGAAGAGAGTGAAAAAGCTGGCTTAAAACTCAACATTCAGAAAATGAAGATCATGGCATCCAGTCCCATCACTTCATGGCAAATAGATGGGGAAATAATGAAAACAATGATAGGCTTTATTTTCTTGGGCTCCAAAAAGCACTGCAGATGGTGACTGCAGCCATGAAATTAAAAGACGCTTACTCCTTGGAAGAAAACCTGTGACCAACCTAGACAGCATATTAAAAAGAAGAGACATTACTTTGCCAACAAAAAGTTCATATAGTCAAAGGTATTGTTTTTCCAGTAGTCATGTATAGATGTGAGAGTTGGACTATAAAGAAAGCTGAGCACTGAAGAAGTGATGTTTTTGAACTGTGGTGTTACAGAAGACTCTTAAGAGTTCCTTGGGCTGCAAGGAGATCAAACCAGTCAATCCTAAAGAAAATCAGTCTTGAATATTCATTGAAAAGACTGATGCTGAAGCTGAAACTCCAATATTTTGGCCACCATTGCGAAGAACTAACTCCTTAGAAAAGACCCTGATGCTGGGAAAGATTGAAGGAAGGAGGAGAAGGGGACAACAGAGGATGAGATGGCTGTATGGCATCACTGACTCTATGGACATGAGTTTGAGCAAGCTCTGGGAGTTGGTGATAGACAGGGAAGCCTGGCATGCTGCAGTCCATGGGGTTGCAAAGAGTCAGACACGACTGAGTGACTGAACTGAACTGATTGTAATTTGTCACTTCTAAGCCTATATTTACTATTTTAAAACTTATCTTTAAATTACTGACAGCCTTATATTGTATCTTCAGAATTGACCTCAATTATTCCAATTATTCTTATTTTAAAGAACTTCATTTGGCCATGTTTAAATAGATATATATGTCTGGGTTGTTGAAATGAAACTTAAATCTTCATCTCAATATGGACAAAAGCTAAAAGAGCAAGCCAGGATAACAATCACCTTGGCATCTGTTCCAACATTACCCCCAGACAAGGACCACACCTGGAATGGGGTTGCCAAACTGCCCAGTCTGACACATGGTATGAAAGAAGTGTTCAATGTGAAAAAAAACTTAGGGGCAGAACCTAAGGATGCATGAAAAGAAGGATTTGTCTTCCTAGCTGAAGGAACACAATTTCCCCTGAGTAAAAATGTGAATCACGCTTATTCCTTTCAGCTCTATAATCTCACTAAAGAGTCTTAATCTGAGAAGCTTCTAACAGAGTAATGCAATGCTCAAAGTAACTTTAGTTAAGTCTTCTTGGACCAACACTGATTTGCCTTTAAAAACACAGTTCAGCACATTTTTCTGAATAAAAAAGTTTTGTTTTAAATAATTTTTTGAGTTATTGTAATATGCCAATTGTTTTCAACTTGATTCATTTGTACAGGAGACAGGGATCAAGACCATCCCCAAGAAAAAGAAATGCAAAAAGGCAAAATGGCTGT
>SJYW01018457.1:210140-223038 GCA_006410735.1 Raphicerus campestris | reverse complement strand
TTCTTTGCATTGATTGCTGAGGAAGGCTTTCTTATCTCTCCTTGCTTTTCTTTGGAACTCTGTATTCAAATGGGTATATCTTTCCTTTTCTCCTTTGCTTTTGGCTTCCCTTCTTTTCACAGCTATTTGTAAGCCCTCTTCACACAGCCATTTTGCTTTTTTGCATTTCTTTTTCTTGGAGATGGTCTGGATTCCTGTCTCCTCTACAATGTCACGAACCTCTGTCCATAGTTCATCAGGCACTCTGTCTATCAAATCTAGCCCCTTAAATCTATATCTCACTTCCAGTGTATAATCATAAGGGATTTGATTTAGGTCATATCTGAATGGTCTAATGGTTTTTCCCACTTTCTTCAATTTATTTGTAATAGTTTTCACATTATTCTTTTAGGCTTTTTAAACATACCATCATATTATCTATGATCGTAATAATTTTACATATTTATTCTCAATGTTTCTACCTGTGATTCTTTTTCGTGTCCCACAGAACTATCTAGCACCTTCTGAAAAAAAAAAAAAGGAAATTAATAAATTAATAATACCGTGGGTTTTGTTGTCATTGTTACTTTGGTTGATGGGAGCCCTTTGTTTCTAACTGTAATGGAAGTGCCTTTACTCTTTAGCATTTCTCTTCTAAGCAGTATATTTGTCATATTAAGGGAATGTCCAACNTAGCACCTTCTGAAAAAAAAAAAAAGGAAATTAATAAATTAATAATACCGTGGGTTTTGTTGTCATTGTTACTTTGGTTGATGGGAGCCCTTTGTTTCTAACTGTAATGGAAGTGCCTTTACTCTTTAGCATTTCTCTTCTAAGCAGTATATTTGTCATATTAAGGGAATGTCCAACTTTGAAAAATATTGCTAAATATGATCACAAAGTCTGTCTTTTAAAAACCTCTAAAGAAGCATATTGTGCTTCAGGAAAATAGAAAAAGCAATGCAAGCTCCATATAGAATTTTTTTTTCTGGTAGCCATATTTTAAATCATAAAAGTGAACATATGAAGTTAACTTTAATAGGAGTTTTATTTAAGTCAATATATAAAAATACTATTGTTTTAACATGAATTCAACATAATAATTAATGAAATATTGTATATCTTTTCCCAGAACTAAGTCTTTAAAATTTGGTGTACATTTCACAGTCTCAGTGCATCTTAATTAGGATGTGCCATAGTTCAAATGCTTTATCCCTGTAGTCTAGGTTGGGTTCCTGTTCTCTGCATTTCCATCATAACCTGTTTCTATTATTCTTCCACTAGTCTTTGTTCTTCTTGAGAGCAGGGATTCTACTCTGCTTCCTGCTTCCCTAACACATAGCACAGTAGCATAGTAGATACTCCACAAATAATTTGTTGCACAAGGAAGAGGTATTATTTCCTGAGAGACAAGCTCCAGAGCAAAGCAATATATCTTGTGTATCTTATGAATGAGAAAGAGAAAATTCTGGAAACAAATACGTAGGACAGAAGACGTGGATTGAAGTCTTGGAAGTGGACAAATTATCATAAAGGAATGTAACTTGTTAGGCCCGTATTAAAATGTGCAAATCAGGACATCTCGGTACCCAGGTTGCAATATTAGAGGAAGTGGAGGCTCTGGCAGAAACACAGGTGTCCAACCATGACTTGCTGGAGCCGTGTGTGTGTGCCTGGTTGCTCGGTCGTGTCTGACTCTTTGCAGCCCCACAGACAGTAGCCCACTAGGCCCCTCTGTCCATGGGGTTTTCCAAGCAAGAATACTGGTGTAGATTTCCTTTACTGGGGAATCTTCCTGACCAAGGAATTGATCTCATGTCTCTTGAGTCTCTTGCACTAACAGGTGGATTCTTTACCACTGAGCCAACTGAGAAGACCTCTGTTGGGGAAGGAAAGTAGAAATCCAGGGGGTACATAATGAGATCTATTGCTTTCTGCTTCAATGCCCTGGGCCACTTCATGTTTACATGTTTTTTTGTTCTCCTGATTGGGATAATGATGTGAAAAAGTATTATCTACCAATCACCACGCTGAAGTTTTAGACCATCTTGCTCCACTGAAATGATCATTTCTCAATGATGATCCCTACCTATGGAAACCTAGAAATGATGTTCCTAAGGTATTTTGATTCTAAAATTCTCTCTCCATCTCTGAACTTATATTTTTATATTTCTCACTTTCTAAGACATGGTTCATAGTTCCCGGCCCATCCTATCACCTCTCTAATGGAAGGAAGATGCATTAGCTTTCAAACACTGACAGCTAGCATGATCCTTGTGATACGTATCTTTGGAAAATACTGAATAATAACAGCAATGACAATAGTAATGGATACCGTGGCCCACATGCTTCCTATGTGTCAGGCGCAGAGCTGAGTACTTTATCCACATCATCTCATTTAAATGTCACAAGTCTTACAAATAAGTAATGGACCTAAAGAGAGATGGGATTTGCGGGTGGCTCAGTGGTAAAGAATCTGCCAGCAGTGCAAGAGACACTGGTTTAATCCCTGGGCTGGGAAGATCCCCTGGATTAGGAAATGACAGTGGAGCCTGGCAGGCTATAGTCCATGGGGCCGCAAAGAGTCAGACACGACTCATGGACTAAACAGCTACAGCCGAGGAGACATAGCTCATGGTTAGCTGAGCTGGGACTTGCTCCTGCTGTATCTAATTTCAAAACCCACATATTCATACATAACATGTTCTGCTTACAACGTATCAAACCATATAGAATTCTATTCCTGAAACTCTCAGTCATCCATCCTTGCTTTTGGCCAACTCCAGCACATTTGTATTGGATTCCAATTCACTCTTCTTCAGGGAGAACTTCATCCTCATCACTCTGGCCTTTGAATTAGACCAGAGAGAAATACTTCAGTTTGCCTACTACTTTCTTTCCCATGAGAAGATGGGCAAAATGGTTGACTCAGACCCCTTCACATATGGAGACCACAGTAACTCACAGTCCAATGCCTTCTGTGTAAGGGTCAGTTACGATGTGTGCTTGACAGGGAACTCTGCTAAATATTCTGCAATAATCTAAACAGGAAAAGAATTTGGTAAAGAATAGATACATGTATGTGTGTAACTGAACCACTTTGCTTTACACCTGAAACTAACCCAACATTGTTAATCAACTATGCTCCAATATAAAATAAAGCTAAAAATAAATGAAAAGATGCGTGTTTGATAGTAAACCAAGGAAATAAACTGCAGATGGAGGAATTTGGTCACAGTGACTGAAGGCACTTTGACAGCTGCTGTGTTGATTACATCACAAGACACTTGGCTTTCAATGAAGACTGTAAGTTGATGACTCCTGAAAATAAATAAAAACATGTGTTTATGTGATAGCATCTTTAAAAGCTTTAACATATATAGGTTAGAAACATCAACAGAACTTAAATAAGTTTCCCAATCATCCCTCTGAAGCCGTAGATTCCACATCTGCAGATTCAACCAACTGAAGAGCAAAAAAAAAATGAAAAAAAAATTTCTTTTAATTCCAGGAAGTTCCAAAGGCAAAATTTGAATATGCCACCCTCTGTCAACTATTTACATAGCATTAGCACTGTAGTTGGGATTTCCCTAATAGCTCAGTTGGTAAAGAATCCACCGGCAATGCAGGAGACCCCGGTTCAATTCCTGGGTAGGGAAGATCCACTGGAGAAGGGATAGGCTACCCACTCCAGTATTCTTAGGCTTCCCTGGTGGCTCAGCTGGTAAAGAATCTGCCTGCAATGCAGGAGACTGGGTTTGATCCCTGGGCTGGGAAGATCCCCTGGAGAAGGGAATGGCTTACCCACTCCAGTATTCTGACCTGGAGAATCCCACAGACTGTATAGTCCATGGGGTCACAAAGAGTCAGGCATGGCTGAGCGACTTGCACTTCACTTCAACACTGCACTTACAATTATTTGTATAGCATTTACATTGTATTAGGAGCACTAGTGGTAAAGAACTCCCTCCCGATGCAGGAGACTTAAGAAACTCAGGCTCCATCGCTGGGTCAGGAAGATCCCGTGGAGGAGGGTGTGGCANTCAACACTGCACTTACAACTATTTGTATAGCATTTACATTGTATTAGGAGCACTAGTGGTAAAGAATTCCCTCCCAATGCAGGAGACTTAAGAAACTCAGGCTCCATCGCTGGGTCAGGAAGATCCCGTGGAGGAGGGCGTGGCAACCTACTCCAGTATTCTTACCTAGAGAATCCCATGGAAAGAGGAGCCTGGAGGGCTACAGTCTGTGGGGTCCAAAAGAGTTGGACAAAACCGAGCAACTAACACTTTCACTTTTTCAGGTATTATAAGTAATCAAGGGATGATTTAAAGTACCCAGGAGGATGTGTGTACTTTATACCCTGATGAAGGACAAGAAAGTCTGGCATACTGCAGTTCATGGGGCTGCAAAGAGTCAGATACGACTTAGTGACTGAACAGCTATGCTGTCTGGAACTTGAGTGTCCACAGGGGGAGGAAGGCGGTGTCCAGGAACTAATCCCCTGGGTATACTGAGGGGCCGCTGTACTCAGCTGTTACCTCACATTAGAATCCCAGGTTACATCCTCAGAGACCAGTTTCATCAGAACCCCTGGGGGTGAGAGCCAGGCTTTAGTGTTTATTACAGTTGCCCTGAATGTATGCATGCGTGTGCTCAGTCACTTCAGTGGTATCCAGTTCTTTGCAACCCTGCTGACGGTAGCCCACCAGGCTCCTCTGTCCATGGGAATCTCCCATGGGCAAGAATACTGGAGTGGGTTGCCAGGCCCTCCTCCAGAGTAACTTTCTAACCCAAGGATCGAACCCTCATCTCCTGCACTGCGGGTAGATTCTTTACCCACTGAGCCACCTGGGAAACCCTATAGTCCCCTTGGATGATGCCAGTCAAAATATGTGCTTCTTATATCTTATCTTCCCAAATTGTAAAGTACACTTCTTCCGCTTTATGGTCCATGTCTAAATTATTTGTGTTGCAGAAAGAAAATGTAGTCTGTTTAATATAATTTCTTCAAAATATCTGATAATTTATTTGTGACCATATACGTTATAAATATATGAGTTTCCTGGACGCCTAGGTTTGANTAAAGTACACTTCTTCCGCTTTATGGTCCATGTCTAAATTATTTGTGTTGCAGAAAGAAAATGTAGTCTGTTTAATATAATTTCTTCAAAATATCTGATAATTTATTTGTGACCATATACGTTATAAATATATGAGTTTCCTGGACGCCTAGGTTTGATCCCTGGGTTGAGAAGATCCCCTGGAGAAGAAAATAGCAGCCCATTCAGTATTCTTGCCTGGAGAATCCCAGGGACAGAGGAGCCTGGTGGGCTGCCGTCTAAGAGGCTGCAGAGAGTCGGACACTACTGAAGTGACTTAGCAGCAGCAACAGCAGCAGCAGATAGATAGATATGTATACTTAGTATATTTTAGAAAAACTATGTTACCAATTTTGGGGTATAGTGCATTTGGATAACTATTTTTATCTCTTTATTAATTTCTGATAAAGATATTTTAAAACCTCTCCCTACAGATAAAATGTTTGCCAATTTTGCAAAAATGTGATATCAATTTTGCTCTTATATTTTGAGTATATGTAGATAGCATCAGCATTCATTAAATTGTTTGCTTAGTAATTTTTAATTTTACTATTAAGTAATGTATTTTGGGGGCTTCCCTGGTGCTTCAGTGGTAGAGAATCCACCTGACAATGTAGGAGAGGCAGGTTCAGTCCCTGGGTTGGGAAGATTCCCTGCAGAAGGAATGGCAATCCCCTCCAGTATTCTTGCCTTGGAAATCCCATGGACAGAGAAGCCTGGTGGGCTACAGTCCATGGGTTCGCAAAGAGTTGGACTTAATTTAATGACTAAACCACAAAACAACAACAATATATTTCCTTATCTATAGCAATGCTTTTGTGCTTTGGATTTTATTTTGCCAGTATGTTGCCTCATTATATTTCACTGCATTAGTATTTGTATAATATATCATTTACCTTTTGATCTTGTGTGATTTTTGTTTCAAATGACTGTCTTTTATGGAACAATATAACTTTATTTTTAAAAATCCATTCTGGTAATACACCTTATAATGGCAAATTTTATTCATATATACTAATAGTGACTACAGGTATATTTAGACATTTTCTACCTTCTTTTTATCTGTTCCTTTTTTTTATTCTGTTACGCTTGATACATTTTCCATATTTATTGTTTCCTTCTGATGTTTCAGGAATGTATTTTTTTTATATANTACACATCTTCATATATAATAGTGATTACAGGTATATTTAGACATTTTCTACCTTCTTTTTATCTGTTCCTTTTTTTTATTCTGTTAGGCTTGATACATTTTCCATATTTATTGTTTCCTTCTGATGTTTCAGGAATGTATTTTTTTATATATACATAGATACAGTCCACCCTCCATATCTAGGATTCTGTATCTGCAAATGCAACCAACCATGAACTATGTGGTAAAAGAAACTCGAGAAAGTTCCCAAAAGCAAAACTTGAAATTGTTACTTGCTGTCAACGGTTTATATAACATTTATGTTATATTTACAACTACTGACATAGCATTTACTTTGTATTAGGTACAAGCTAGAAATGATTTCAAATCCCCAGGAGGATGTGCATAGGTTAACTGCAAATGCTATGCCATTTTACATGAGAGACTGGAGCGTCTGTGGGTTTTGGGTTTCATAGGCGTCCTGGAACAAGTCCCACACAGACACCAAGGGATGACTGTAATTATAAATTTTTACCCTTGACTAAGAGTTTTCAGAAATTTTAATGTTTTCCTGAACATAACAAATATCTTAGAACATATTATTTACAGCTGAACTCCAGCCCATCATGGTAATTATTTTTCAGAGTTTGAATTACATTTTTAAACAAATAATTATTAATTTTACATTGAAAGTTCATTAAGTGTGCTGATGTATTTTTTGATTCTGTGCTCATAGAAATTTTTCCATTGTTTTGTGTTTCCAACTTTTAACATTGTTTCTTATAGCCCACATTTTTATTTCAGGTTAGTATTCCCTTATTAATAAAAGATATCCTGTGTTTTTTCTTCTTGAAAGAACCTTGGACTCTTAACCTCTCAGTCTTTTGCATTCCAAAAAATGCTTTATCTTGCATTCAGACTTGTCTAAAAGTTTAGCTGTATATAAAACCCTGGGTTATAATACATATTTTCCTTTAATACAGTTATATATTACCCTTTGACCTTTGGGCATCATTATTGTCAAAATGGGGGGAATCTTGTCAGTCTAAACTCTAGGCTTGGTAGCCATTTTTACTTGATTTCCTGTAGTTTTCAAGGCTGTATCTTTGCCTTCGCTCTTCTACCTTTTCATTCAATGAGTAGCTGTTTACTTGGTATGATTTATTCTCCTCTGTGAACTGTGAATCTTCAATCTGTGAACTTGTATTTCTTCAGCTCCTTAAAACTCAGTAATTACCTCTTCAAAAATTTCTCCTCCCTTTTCTTTCATTACGTCTTCTGGAACTTTAACAGGGTCTACACTGGAGCTTCTCAAGATATCCTTGATAGCTCTCTCCTTTTCTATTTAGTTGCTTCTCTGTTGAAGAGTTCTGGGTGAGATTCTTTTTTACTCCTCTCCAAATCATTATTTTGTTTATTAACTAACCTTCATTCCATTCTCTATATTTTCTGTTTAAATGTGTCCTTTTTCAGAATTCCTGCCTGGTCCCTAATGGCCACATTCTTCAGTTTATTTCTTTGTTGTTGTTATTTTCTAGTTTCTGGTGTGATTCAAGCTTTGTTGTTTTTCCTATGATCAACCTACACATTCTTATTATGAATCTTTGTCAAACATTTTGCAGAATTGATTCGACTCATGGTGTATTCACGTTGTGATGACTGGTTTTGTTGGCTTATTTTCTCAGTATTAACTTTTCCTCATTTGGAAGAGTGTGGGGAGGGTGGGTGTGTGGGTGTGTTTGTGTGCGCATGTGTGTGTGTCTGTGTGTGTGTTGGGTGTGTGTGAGGGTGTGGATACCTGTGCATGAGTGTGTATGTGTGTTGGGCGTGTGGGTGTGGGGAGGGTGGGTGTGTGGGTGTGTTTGTGTTGCGTGTATGGGAGGTGTGTGTGTGAGTGCGGGTTGTTGGGTGGGTGAGTGTGTGTGCGCATTTTGATGTTTTTCTCCCTGTTCTTCTCAGCCCTTCTTGTATTTCCCGCTTATTCAGATATCAATATGATTTGAGTGGTCAGTACGTAGCAGTCCCTATTTAGCCCTGGGGGATATCTAGGCTACAAACACACAAAAATCCCTCCCTCCATGGAGCGGGCGCTCCATTGGGAGGAAATAGACAATGGACATACCCCCTGTCTAAATCATATACCCTGTTAATGATCTTGTAGTTGACAGCACCTGCTCCTCCAGGACTCCCAGTCCAGAGTGGAGCTCAGAGGCTCCTGATTCTCTCTGATACACAGCAGTAACATTTAAAGTGAAGCCCACAGTTGGTGCTGAACCACAAGCTATTTTTAACCCATCCATGATGAGACAAGTATACAAATTTAGAGAAAGGCTCTGGAAACTTTTGTATTCATTTGACAAAGCAATTTTATTTCTGTCAAATCTAACACAACAAAATTTGATCTTGTATTTTGTATGTCTACATTTTATTTCATTTTTCAATTTTCTTTAATTGTATTTTACTTGAGAAAAACCACCTCTGTATTGAAATAAGGGGAAAAGGCAACAACTGTTCTTTCCACACGGAGTATAGGACGCCTCAGTGTAGAAGTTCTTCAATGGGGAGGTTAGCTGGTAGGGACTTAGTTAGCCTCTTGATTGAAAAGCTGTGGGCTGTACCTATGTCCTCCTTCCTCCCTAATGATTTGCAGCATTGTGGAAATCACAGCTCATGGGGGCAGCTGGAAGCTTGTCTTTGTCTCCTTCCCTTTGTGGGGCAAGCATCTTTGCCCCAACTTTAAGCAGTCAGTTCTCCATGGAGCATTTTAGTCCCAATTATCTGGTGGTCTCAAAATATATCTAACCCTACCATTGGACATAAAAACAGTTTCTTTTCACTTTGAGAATTCTGCTTGGTTCAAAATGACCCCAGAAAGAAACAGGAAAAGGAGTACCCAACTGACTGCCAGAATTCCTAATTTCAAATGTTGGCTTGGCCACTGAATTAATGGTGACCTTAACAATTAACTAATTTCTTTCACAATATAGCCTTTACATTTTTTTTACAATAATTCTTTGAGACAAGTAGAGGAGGATTATTTTTGTAAAGAAGGAAAATATATTCAGAAAAGTGACTCAGCCCAAAGCAACATATTCAGACAAACCTAGGTCTGTCCTCAAATCCGTATGTGCTATCTTTTAGTTCGCTTGATTGATTGATTTCTTGCTGCATCTCACAGCTTGTGGGATCTTAGCTCCGCAACCGGAGATCGAACCCCTGGCAGCGGAAGCCAGTTAAAGTGCAGAGCCCTAACATCTGAATCACCGAGGAGTGCCCATGTATGCCGTCTTACAAAATACTGAAATTGGATTGAGACTTCTTGGGAATATCAAAGGCAGCAAAACTCAAATCCTGCTGTAAAATACCAGCCTTCTTTTCAGAACAGGGATCTGGAAGCATAGAGCTCTCACTGCACCCTGCCTATGGCTGCTGTAGCTTTGCATACAGATTCTTGGGTGTGACAGCTAGCAGACTGCTAAACTCTTCCCCACTGTCAGAGCTTAGAAGCTGTGACTGACAGTCACTAGACAAGGGAAGGGACGGCAGGTGGCCTTGACCACTGAAGGTGTGTGTTTACCCAGATGCGGCTTGGGAGCTGCTGGGGAAAGGATTTGATTCACCTGGAGGCTTATCTATACAACCACAATTTGATCCTTGTTTCTCTTCTCTCCTTCACACCCCTCTCCTTTATCACCCTTTGTCTTTTGCAAATTCTGATTCCAACATCTAGCTACATTGTCTCTTGAATACAGGTCAAATTACATTTCAAAAAGATGACGGTACCAAAGCAGAATTCTGCAGAACAAACCTAGGTCTGTACTTTGGTATCTGACTCCCAGGAACAATGCTTTCTTTATCTACTTACAACCAAATTTGAGCTCTCACATACGCTTTCCTAGAATACTATCCATACAATTCATTCTCAAAGCAGTTTCCTTATGTGTGCATCTGTCCTGGAAGATTAGAATGCACAGCCAGGGGTTATTTTGTTTGATGTTTATCATGGTAGTTGATTATTAAAATATCAAAGTTACTCCTATTTCACAGATTAGAAAGTTGAGGTTCAAAGAAGTAAATCAACCAAGACACCACAACTTTTAAACCCTTGCAGGTACTGGGGATTTGGATTCTAAATATACTTTCTCCTGTGTAGTATTTTTTTAAAAAATAATTTATTTCTTTATGGCTATGCCGGGTCTTTGTTTCTGCACGGGCCTTTCCTCAGTTGCAGAGATGGAGGCTACTGTCTAGTTGCGGTGTGCGGGCTTCTCATTGAGGTGGCTCCTCTAATTGCGGAGCACTGGCTCTGGGGCGCGGGCTCAGTAGTTGTGGTGCACGGGCTTAGTTACTGTGGAATCCTCCCAGACCAGGGATTGAACACATGTCTCCCGCATTGGCAGACAGATGCTTTACTACTGTGCCAGCAGGGAAGCCCATATTCTACTTTAACGATATCTCTGTGAGGACTATTTTTCCAGGAAACTAAGATCAGGAGCTATGGGGTTTGTATATTTTATATGCTACCAACAAGTAGCAAATGGCAAGTGAGTGAGTTGCTATTTACTAAAGGATGAATAATCTCTTTAGTATCTTTTATTTCCTTTCCATCTCAACTATCCCAATTGCCAAAAAAAGGGGGGGATGAAAATATTCACATTATGAGGGAAAGGGAATGGGGATGGTTTCTTTTCTCCCATTTTGGTGTGAAGCATTGGGATTTCAGTGTAGACAGGAGAATCTCTCTTTTCAACCTCCAGGTCTAGGAATACACTGTTCTAACGAGGCCAGTGAGGGCGGAATAATGAAGACAAATAGTTACAGAGTTGGACAAAAGTAGCTCTAGCAATTATTCCACCTTAGAGCAGGCTGCTCTGCCCTGCAGGTTTCACATTTATGTGAACATGCTGGTCATTATGATGTGTATATGAGGCTGTGCAGACTGGGGGAAACATGTACAAGCAAAGCTCTTTATACAAATAAGAGTTCTCATTCTGTCCGTTTTGCACTCTTCCAAGCAGCTTAAATGTTATTCTAAGGATGGGTTAACTTGTGGAGATCCTGAACTACGGACACATGTGGCCNAAGGCTGAACCTCCTCCCAGTCCTACTTCCAACAAAGTCGCTTCTGCTTTATATTTTAAACAGTTATTCTTGTTTGTTTTACTCATTTGGCTGTGCTACATCTTAGCTGCTGCACGTGGGCGCTTCACTTGTGGCATGTGGGATATAATTCCCTGACCAGGGATCAAACTCAGGCCTCGTGCCTTGGGAGCGTGACGTCTTAGCCACTGGACCCCTGGGGAAGTCCCTGCTTCTGCTTTTAACTGGGGTGATGGTGCGAAGAGAAACAAGAAAAATTTTTATAGCTTTTTAACCCATGTTTAAAGTTGAAAGCAAATTCACATAACGTAAAATTCACCATTTTAATCATTTTGAAGTGTGCAATTCAACGTCTCTTAGTCATGATGCCATTCCACTATCGTTATTTAATGTCAGAATACTTTCATCACCCCCAAACAAAACCTATTTTTATTGAAGTCACTCATCACTCCCTATCCTCTCTTTCCTCTAGCCCCTGGAAACCACTAGTGTCTCTGCATTTATGGATTTGCCTATTTGGATATTTTGTATAAATGGATTCCTATGAAATATGTCTTTTTCACTGGCTTCTTAGCATCATGCTTTCAAGGTGTAACATGCGTCAGTTTGGTGCTTCATTTTTTTCTGGGGCTGAATAATATTCCTCGGATATGCCACAGTGTTTTTATCCACTTATCCCTTGATAGGCACAGGCCTTCTTTCCACTTTTGGCTGTTATGAATAAAGCCACCATAAACCTTCATGTGCAAGTGTTTGAACGTATGTCTTTAATTTTCCTGAGTTTGTAGGATTTTAAATGGAAATGGTTCCACAGCTTCTCCCTGTATCCCCCAAAGGTACTTTGTACCACCAAGTCCAGGAAACGGTGTAATTAATATCTTAAATGACAGTGTAAGTCTTTCTGGGGGATGTGTGGTAAGGTATCAGTGAATACACCAAGCCAAAGGACAACCACGGTACATTTTATGAAGCAAGCTTATTTAAAGATTGAGGGGACAATATTGTTTTTTATATTAAAAACAGACAAATATTCAATATTTCATTTGTGCTTTAACACCTTTGAAATTAGAATGCATTTTACAATCAATGCTATGTCACAGTTTAATTTGCAGTGTTTTTTCTTGCTTTCTTAGTGATAAAACAATAATGTGTCTCTCAATAAACATATCTTAGATTTTATGGATTATAGTATTATGGAGTATAATCTTCAGTTCACATAAAATTTTAAAAGATAAAGACAGGAGATTTTGGAACTGTTTAGAGCTGGTTGTAGTTTCTGCAGGGTTCCCTGACCACCTCTCATCTCCTGGGGCTATGAAGCACCCCATACCCAGAACACCAGGGAACCCTAAAGCCTCATGAAGATGGCTTTGCATGGCCCACTTCAGGGTACTTACCTACTGTCTCTCCTCTGTCTTCGGCTTTGATTCTTCTTGCCACCTTCACCACAGGCTCCCAGGATTCACAGGCTTCTTTCCAACACTCTACTTTAGTGTTGGATAATCCCCCTTTTCTTATCTCCCCTCTGTGTAGCTGAGACAGCCTGACATTTTCAAGAAGAGCTCTAGAAAAAAGCCAAGGA